>JAGFNQ010007490.1:0-18966 GCA_024364735.1 Boesenbergia rotunda
CTAGGCAAGAGAGGGAGAGGGAGAAGAGAAGAGATTAAGAGAGAGAGGGAGAGCTCTATGATTCAATTACTTGAATTGGAATTAAGGGCTAGCCTTTGGTTCCTTTATATAGTAGCAACTCCTTTGCTAAGTCTCCCTCTAAACCGAATTAACGGAATTAACGGAATTAGTTATAAGAAATTTATCTTATAAATTTTCTTATTGCTTATTCCGTTTAAGCCTAGTCTTATTATAACCATTTATAATAAAACAAATTAGTTATCATAAGAAATTTATTCTATAAATTTTCTTATGAATTTTATTATAACTAACTTTATAATAAAACTAATTATTTATCATAAGAAATTTATCCTATAAATTCTTATGAATTAATTCCGTTTAAACCAAGTCTTTATTATAAACTAATTTATAATAAAAACTAATTCTTCTTCTCTTTAAATTATGGAATAAATTTTATAAGAAATTTATAAACTTTCTTATTATGGAAAAATCAATTCATAATTGATTTTATAAAATTAAAATAAACCCAATTCATGGATTATTTTAATCTTCCATAAAAGAATAAATTTCTATAAATTTATTTATATAAATTTCTTTATACAAATTTATTTATCCATAATTCATAAAATAAATCGTGCTTGATTTATCTTATTAATTAAACCAATTAAATTGGTTTTCTCCTTTTATTTGGCCGGCCACCAAAGAGGGGTTAACACCCTCTTTGGTCGGCCAAATCCAACCCGAACCGCCGCGAATCAAACTCATTTAATTCGCCCGAAAAGCCTTCAAAAGACTTAGCCATTTTAGCTTCCATTGCGCCTCTGACTAACTCAGATTCGACTTATTTCTCTTGATCGGAAAATCCAATTTTCAGCTCGTTTTAAATCCCTCGGATTACTCGTAGTGTGTGTGACTAAATAGACTTTCGATTTATGTTGGCCGTCTATAATTAACTAATTATAGAACGATCATGAGTGGCACCTAGTAGTACATCATGATCCCCAATTAATCGAAAGATCAACGGTTTGACCTCAGAAGAAATTATTCTGAAACCCTTCAGCAGCTCTAATGAATCGTGCCCCATTCCCTTCACCACCTTATACCCACTTGGTTCAGGACACGGTCAATGGTGTCAGTCCCCACTAGGCTGACTACGTCACGCCTAGCCCAAGTAATGTCTTACTCGTCCTTTGGATTTCTAATTACTCTCATGTATTTTAGAGACTCTCACTCTAAACATGATATGCTCTGGCCAGAGGCTTTGAGTAACAATCCGACGATAGGCCTGGGTATACATCTCCTCGCAAGGAGTGGTGAATCCTTTGTAGGCTGTTCAAACATCTTCGGGCACTTCGGCTTACACCCGATCATCCTGGGTCCACACCTCCTTGGAGATGCTTGCTTAAGATGTCAAAGTATAAGTCTCCATGACCAAGATGACTTGAACACCGCAAGTCAAAGGAACATCGCACTTAAGCCGCAGTAAGATCTTCATTGACATATCTACATGTAGATTCCCATATGAAGTCTTACAGCTAGTCATTCCAATGAACTAGTTCCCTTAACTAGCATCCATGTTTATCTCCGGACATCCCAATGTCACCAGCCAGTGAGAATCAGCTGAATAGAGAATAACCCATGCTAGTCTCAACAGAATTGATAATGTCCGTATTTATCAATTCATCGACTAGGGATATTTCCAACACTTCACATTGCACATTTAGAGATAATCACTAGTTGTGATCCCATCACAAATTCTCTTATGCTGTGAACTGTATGGCGGACATTCAGTAGATGAGTTTAAGATCCCAATCAAATACACAAGCATGTATACTCAAATAGTGAATTATCATTTATTAATATAAATGTTTTACAATCATAAGGCGATTGCCTTAGGACACTTCTCTTATATCACTAACAGTTTAGGGATCAATTATAGTCAAGGGATCACTTCCAAGATCGATATCTTTCATCAGATCCCTTCAGGAATCGTGTAAAAATCTGAAACTGCAAGTTTCAGATCGTATCAGGGAGTATCAGGAACCCTGATCGGTCATTGGACTGATCAGGTGTAGGGCTGATCGGTCCCCGGACCGATCTGGCTCTCTCCTGTGGTGATCGGTCCACAGACCGATCAGAGGGGTCACAGAGACTTTACGAAATTTTGTCCAAACATTCTGTGCGTGCCTGGATCGGTCCCCGGACTGATCTGGCACCCTGTGGTGATCGGTCCACAGACCGATCAGGGGGGCTTCCCGAATATCATCCGACCCTACTAATCGCTTCCTGATCGATCAGCCGATCGATCAGGAGCCTGCCTGATCGGTCACCCGACCGATCAGGACCAGGCCAGTCCGATCAGGCTAGAGCCTGATTGGTCTGGGCGCTTCCAGATCGAACGTGATCCGTTCGATCACATTAAATTTCGGTTGGTGGACCGATCCACCAACCTAATAACTTCACGAAAACCCCTCATCTCCCAAGCCCTAGCGCCGAACCTCCCTACTTGCGCTTCTTCATCTCGTGCGAGCACCTTCCCTGCATCTCCTTCTTCTCTCGTGAGTGAGCTTTTATGCGCGCGCGCGCGATCCTGAGAAGATTTCCTGCAAGCTTTTCCTTGTCTTCCGCAAGTTTCCTCCTTGCTCAAGGTCTTGCGCTTCTGTCTTGCGCCGAGTGCTTCTTCTTGCGCAAGCCTCTTCTTCCAGCCTTCAAGATCCTCTCAAATCAACTTCAATGACACCTAAGTAAGTATTTTTGGTTTGTTTATCTTACAAATCAACTCATAGATTATTAGTTTGTGCTAATCAAAGGTTTTTATTTTGTGGTGTGTTGTGCTGTGACCTTGCTTATGCCATGACCTAAACTATATCATATCTCTATGTTGGTTGACTTTTGATCAACTCTTACATTTGTGACCCTTCTTTGTCATGCCACTGATTAAATTTATCTTCATATGATCAATTCTATCTTATGATTATTGTTTCGTGATCAAATCTTGATTAAACCTGTGCTCATGTGGTCAATTCAACCTTGTTCATTTGACTTATGCTATTTCCATCCTTAGAAAATCATCTAAGGGAAAGGAACAAATGGAGGGTAGCTCAAGGGGCAAAACCCCTTCCTCATCAGCACCCTCCCGAAGGCCACAGCCTTCCTCCAGTTCTCGATTTCCCAATGCCGCCTGCGAGCAAGCTTTTCAGTCTAGGACCTTCAAATTACTCTCCTGCCGATTGATTGATGTTCCATTTCTGACCGAGCACTGCCCTTCTATCATGGAAATAGTCACTTTTTACAATCTTGGCTTTCTCCTTTCTCTTGAAAGGACTATCAATTATGACCTTGTCTCCGAGTTTTACAACAACCTTCAACAAGGACCTCAGGGGGGGCTTCGAATTCACCACTCGCGTAGCAAAGAGAAATCTTGATTTCTCTTATGAGATTCTAGCGGAGTACCTAGGCGGTCGACGATCGCCTAACCTGTATTCGATTTATCCCGAGCTCCCTGATCCTCTATTGGCTCCTTTTGCGGATGTCACCCCCGACTCCATATATCAACATTTCTTTGGCCATCTCCGCCCAGCCGGGCTTGATGAGTTGGGTCCTGATTTTTTGACATTTGCAGCCCTACGACTTGCTCCTGTTGACTACATCATTTTCAAGATAATCACAAATTGCATCTTGCCTATCACTTCAAAGCCTTTGACCGAGATCCGTCCCTATCATTGCCTAATGCTCTATGGTATGCATTGCCGCATGGACTTTGATATCATGGAGAGCATCTTTCAGTCCATCTTATCCTATCGAGAGCCGAGCCGCCGCACAGTCTATATGCCATTTAGTTATGTCATCACCGACTGGCTTATGTCAGTAGGTGTTGATGTCACCAAGGGCAGGACAGTGCCCATGGTCCGACAGGATTGCAGACTTGATCGGCGGGCATTTGCCAAGTCCGGCATCATTATCCGGGATCATGATCGGGCTTTGGTTTGGAATGATGGGAGGGGTCTCGGTGAGCTACCTGGGGGAGGACCATATTTTCAGGCACCAACCGATGCTGCTGCACCTTAGGAGGCTCCTGCTGCTGCTGCTACTGATTACGACTATGAGCCAGACCCGGATCTATGATGGCAAATTTCTGAGCTGGATCAGACGATCCAGCATGATCTTCACATACGAGAGCTCTATCGAGAGGAGATCTGTTCGGGGTTCCGATCTTTCGACCGCAGACTGACGGCAGTGGAGTCTGATGTCTCTGGGGTTTGCACACTGCAACAGACATGGTACGATGAGTGGCGCCGACATACATTTCCTGGGGATGCGCCTTCTGGTAGTGCTGCACCTGGGTTCTTTGCTGCTGATGATGACACGCTGGACGATCCGATGCAGGCTGACCCCCCCGTTGATGACTGATATACTCTGTGTCTGCTTGACATTTGATTTTCTGATTACTTGGATTGTATGACTATCAGGTTGTATGCCTTGTGATTTGACTTTTATGGCCTTGTGCCACACTTGCTTTGACTTCGATGCATTGGTATGCATCTGTTTAGTTATTTGGTTTTGGTACACTTGACTATGCCTAGATTTTGCTAAATGATGCATCTGATATTTTGCATGTATTTTATATTTGCCTTATCATGTTTTGATTGTTGGCATGTATGTGTGTTCACATGATTACTATCTGCCTATGTGCCTCATTCGATATTGCTATGTTCATGCTTATGATGCCATATTCATATGATGCATATGCCTGTTTTGTCATGCCTTATTTTTGTCATATGTATTCATATGTTTATCGAAATAATTCATTCATATCTTTGATGTTTTGGGATACCCCTAGGGTTGAGGGGGAGTATGGTTAAAATTAACATCCCCTCTAGACCCTTTTCGATGTTCGACAAAGGGGGAGAGTGTGGTTGGTTAAGTTTAGGATGATAATATTGTAGGGGGGAGGATCCTGATTCCCCTATGATTCTGAGTTGAGAAATTGATTGGGAATCCCTAAACTTAAAATCGGGTTGTCAAACAACAAAAGGAGGAGATTGTTGATGCAGTATTACCCTGATTGTTATTTTGGTGTTGATTGTTAGTGATATGAGAGAAGTGTCCTAAGGCAATCGCCTTATGATTGTAAAACATTTATATTAATAAATGATAATTCACTATTTGAGTATACATGCTTGTGTATTTGATTGGGATCTTAAACTCATCTACTGAATGTCCGCAATACAACTCACAGCATAAGAGAATTTGTGATGAGATCACAACTAGTGATTATCTCTAAATGCGCAAATGTGAAGTATTGAAAATATCCCTAGTCGATGAATTGATAAAAACGGACACTATCAATTCTGTTGAGACTAGCATGGGTTATTCTCTAATCAGCTGATTCTCACTGGCTGGTGACATTGGGATGTCCGGAGATAAACATGGATGCTAGTTAAGGGAACTAGTTCATTGGAGTGACTAACTGTAAGACTTCATATGGGAATCTACATGTAGATATGTCAATGAAGATCTTACTGCGGCTTAAGTGCGATGTTCCTTTGACTTGCGGTGTTCAAGTCATCTTGGTCATGGAGACTTATACTTTGACATCTTAAGCAAACATCTCCAAGGAGGTGTGGACCCAGGATGATCGGGTATAAGCCGAAGTGCCCGAAGATGTTTGAACAGCCTACAAAGGATTCACCACTCCTTGCGAGGAGATGTATACCCAGGCCTATCGTCGGATTGTTACTCAAAGCCTCTGGCCAGAGCATATCATGTTTAGAGTGAGAGTCTCTAAAATATATGAGAGTAATTAGAAATCCAAAGGACGAGTAAGACATTACTTGGGCTAGGCGTGACGTAGTCAGCCTAGTGGGGACTGACACCATTGACCGTGTCCTGAACCAAGTGGGTATAAGGTGGTGAAGGGAATGGGGCACGATTCATTAGAGCTGCTGAAGGGTTTCAGAATAATTTCTTCTGAGGTCAAACCGTTGATCTTTCGATTAATTAGGGATCATGATGTACTACTAGGTGCCACTCATGATCGTTCTATAATTAGTTAATTATAGACGGCCAACATAAATCGAAAGCCTATTTAGTCACACGCACTACGAGTAATCCGAGAGATTTAAAACGAGTTGAAAATTGGATTTTCCGATCAAGAGAAATAAGTCGAATCTGAGTTAATCAGAGGCGCAATGGAAACTAAAATGGCTAAGTCTTTTGAAGGCTTTTTGGGCGAATTAAATGAGTTTAATTCGCGATCGGTTCGGGTCGGTTTTGGCCGGCCAAAGAGGGTATTAACCCTCCTTGTGGTGGCCGGCCATTAAAGGGAATTAAATCAATTTATTTGGTTTAATTAATAAGATAAATCAAGCACGATTTATTTTATGAATTATGGATAAATAGATTTGTATAAAGAAATTTATATAAATAAATTTATAGAAATTTATTCTTTTATGGAAGATTAAAATAATCCATGAATTGTGTTTATTTTAATTTTATAAAATTAATTATGAATTGATTTTTCCATAATAAGAAAGTTTATAAATTTCTTATAAAATTTATTCCATAATTTAAAGAGAAGAAGAATTAGTTTTTATTATAAATTAGTTTATAATAAAGACTTGGTTTAAACGGAATTAATTCATAAGAATTTATAGGATAAATTTCTTATGATAAATAATTAGTTTTATTATAAAGTTAGTTATAATAAAATTCATAAGAAATTTTATAGAATAAATTTCTTATGATAACTAATTTGTTTTATTATAAATGGTTATAATAAGACTAGGCTTAAACGGAATAAGCAATAAGAAAATTTATAAGATAAATTTCTTATAACTAATTCCGTTAATTCCGTTAATTCGGTTTAGAGGGAGACTTAGCAAAGGAGTTGCTACTATATAAAGGAACCAAAGGCTAGCCCTTAATTCCAATTTCAAGTAATTGAATCATAGAGCTCTCCCTTTCTCTCTTAATCTCTTCTCCCTCTCCCTCTCTTGCCTAGGGTCGGCGCCCACTTGGTGACTTAGGGCCGGCGCAACTCCTCCCTTAGTTGAGGTTGGCGTGAGCTTCAAGAAGAAGAAGGAGAACCCGAACGCGAAGAAGAAGAAGCGGATAGCGATTCCTCTCTTCCCGGAATTTGATTCCGTTACTTCGTTGGTTAGTTTTTCATTATTTTCTCTTATCCTTCTAGTTGTGCCTTCCGAGAATCTAGTAGTTCTCGTCGGCACAAAACTCGTGACTTTGCGAAGTCATCCCGAAGAGAACTCGGCGTGGACGCGAATAGAGGCGAAGCTTCCAAGGGACGCTACGGTTGGATCTCGTCCCTTTCTTCGAGTTACGCAAGGTACAAAAGTAAATTAGTTTACTTTTTCACAAATTTTTATTTTATGATTATGTCGATACACTATAAGGTTGCATGCTAGATACAAAGTTAAAATAATTTAGGAAATTATTTTATGCAAACTCTTCCGCTGCACGTAAAAATTTTAAATTTTACGAACTCGTATCCTTGTCGACATGCACCCGGTCCCAACATTGATATCGATTTTAGTTTAGGTAGATGATTATGATTATGATTAAGTCCTGATCGAGGATTAGACATGGTATGGAAAATCCTAGCTTGGAGGGCTAGGTGTTGGAAAATCCTAACCTGGAGGGTTAGGTGCGGAAAATCCTAGCTTGGAGGGCTAGGTGTTGGAAAAGTCTTAATTTGGAAGGGTTGGGTGAAAAGTCCTAGCTTGGAGGGCTAGGTGAAAAGTCCTAACTTGGAGGGTTAGGTGAAAATTCCCAACTTGGAGGGTTAGGTGAAAAAGTCCTGGCTTGGAGGGTCAGGTCCTAGCTTGGAGGGCTAGGTGTGGAAAAGTCCTAATTCGGAAGGGTTGGGTGAAAAGTCCTAGCTTGGAGGGCTAGGTGAAAAGTCCTAACTTGGAGGGTTAGGTGTAAATTCCCAACTTGGAGGGTTAGGTGAAAAAGGCCTAGCTTGGAGGGCTAGGTTGGATGAAATCCTAGCTTGGAGGGCCAGGTTTGAGTCCCTGGATCGGTCTGGTGACCGATCAGGGAAGTTGGCACGCTGCTCCTTCGTGGATCAGTCTGGTGATCGATCCAGCAATGACTGATCGGTCTGGTGACCGATTAGGGAGCGCACAGTGAGGTTGGGAACCTACTGTGTGGCTCCTGATCGGTCTGATGACCAATCAGGGAGCAGGCCGTTGCCTAGTTGCTTGGCTCCTGATCGGTCCGATGACCGATCAGGGAGCAGGCAGCTTCCTCACTGCCTTACTTCTGATCGGTCTAGTGACCGATCAGGGAGCGAACAGTGAGTTGAGGTCCCTCGCTGATCAGCTCCTGAATGGTCTGGTGACTGATCCACGACTTAGGATTTGATTTCCGTAGTTATTGTTCACTCAGACGTGGACCGATCAGGCATGAGCCTGATCGGATAGGGAGCTACCTGATCGGTTTGGTGACCGATCAGGCTTCACTCTAATCGTTCTGGTGACCGATCAGGCTTGTGTCACCGCGAGAGCTGGGAGTCCCAGCAAAGCGATGGATCGGTCTGGTGACCGACCCATGAGCCCTAGATCGGTCCAGTGACCGATCACTTTAATTCAAATTGCACTGTCAGACGCTCTGATCGCGTTTGACCGTATCCGATTCTCTGCATTTGATCCCTGATATTTGATTTACTAAGTGATATGTTGTGCTAATGCTCTAATTAAGCTGCAGGTGACAGGGAAGGATTCAAACACTCAAGGAGAGTCATTGGAGGCCTTTCCTTAGAGCAGGTTTGTCCGTTTTCCATCTCAGGTTGCAACGGACGCTGGCGCTGGCTGTGGCTGGAGCTGCTGACTGGGGCTGGTCTGAGGGAAGCAAGCTCAGGGAGTCCAGAAGAGCTCAGTGGTGGCTGGTGGTTGCAGGTGAGCAGCTGGAGGCTGCAGTGAGATGGTGTCACCTGGGTTTAGTGGAGAAACAAAAGGAGCGTAGCGAAGAAGAGCAGAAAGAGGGGTTTTTTTCGTTGTAGATCTTTGGTTGCCTTGGTTTTCTGCTGCGAGTTCTTGTTGCGTGCTTGTGCTCTTGGCTGATCATCCTCTCTTGAGAAAGCTACTATGATCTCTGAAGCAACCATCCCTTGCTTGAGCACTTGGAGGAAGGAACAAGAGGCTTTGAGTCCAACAGCGAGAAGACACGAAGACAGGGTTCTTGTGTGAGATCGTCACTGGGTGGAGCTCGGAAGAATCTTGCTGTGTTCTTGTCTGTGCTAAGTGCTAAGTAAGATCTTTCTTGTGTTTCATTGTGCTTAAAACTATATCTTTTATTGAAACGCTATGGAGAGGTTACTCCACCGAGAAGGAGGTTGCTTTCTATCCGGATCTTCCGGGGCTTGATCTGCCGATGATCAAGGGATCGCCCACCTTAAGGGCACGCCAAGGAGTAGGAACAAGTTATCCCCGAACCTTGTAAATTCTCTTGTTAGCGTTCTTGTGTTTGCTCATAGTTTAGGGTTTAGTTTTCTGCATATTCTGTTTTTACTACTTCTGCTGTGCTACTAAAAGCTTGAGTGCAGAAATTTGAAAAGCATAAAGTCCAAGTGTTTGGCTATATTCACCCCCTCTCTCTAGCCATCCGAGTTCCAACACTTTCCTTGGGCATCTCGCAAATAATAAGCTCCCAACCCCAACTTCTCGATCACCAAGAAGGGTCCTCCCCATTGTGGTTCCAGTTTGCCTACATCCCCTACCGGCTTGACTCTCTTCCACACCTGGTCGCCTACTTGGAAACTCTTGGGTATAACTCTCTGGTTGTACCTGCGCTGCATTCTTTGTCTGTAAGCAGTCATGTGAACTACCGCCCTATCCCGAATCTCCTCGATCAAATCCAGTTCCTGGCGCCTCCTGTCAGACTCACATCCCACCTCCATTGGAACTACGACCTCGCTTCCATATACTAACTGGAACGGAGTATAGCCTGAGCCTTCTTTGGGGGTGGTTCGGAGAGCCTAGAGGACACTAGGCAGCTCGTCCACCCAGGTGCCGCCCACATGATCCAGCTTAGTCTTGAGGCCCCTCAAGATTTCTCTGTTTACCACCTCTGCCTGACCATTGCTTTGGGGATAAGCCACCGAAGTGTATGCTTGCTTGATTCCATAGGCTACGCACCATTCCCGAATCTTCCGACCCTGGAATTGCCGACCATTATCTGAAACTATCTTATGTGGTATTCCAAATCGACATAAGATGTTTTGCAATAAGAATTTGATGACTGTCTGCTCGGTGATTGACGAGCCCAAACTATGTGTCACGAATGTGGGCCTCAAATTTAGAATTTATAAATAACTGGAAACCCTTTTACAACTCAAAAGTATGAAAATGTAATATAGGGGCCACAGGTCGTATTTTTCTCGGGGCTAGTTGACGTGCTTGATTCAAACTTGTAGTTGTGTGTCGTTTTTGGGGTTTCAATTAAGTAATTGGATTTTAGTTTTGGGATACAATAGAAATTGAAATTGCAATTGAGAATGAGAATGAAATGAAAATAAAGAAAAGTGAACAAGGGAGCTAGACAAATAAATGCCACTTAGTACTTGACCTAACGGAAGCTACTCAAGCACTTGCAAAATTTTCTTCCTTTGAAACTAACTTCTGATTGCTACAAAACAAAAGGAATGCTGAGAAAAAAAGTAAAAACAGTGATTGGAATTTTCGAAAATGAACAAATTGATTCAATGAAAAACTTGTGAGATGTATAACTCAACCAAATAAATTAACTAAGCTAGCTAAATAGTTTTGGGGAACCAACCACTGCCAAAAAGATCAGATTTGAGTAAGTGCAATCTATTTGATTCGGACACAATTACATGCAACAAAATAAAGTTGAAATTAAGATGCAATGGTTCCAAAACAATTGGCACACAAAGGAGAACTTTTTGTGCCAAGAACTACCACTAAATTCGGAAATAAATGATCTTCCAACTCAACTTCTCTTTTCTTTTTAAAACTGATGGATTCGATTGGAAAACAAAGATATTAAGACAGAACTAAGCAAGCTTCTGTAAAGGAATTTAGACTAAGATCGAAACCAAAGAACTAAGAAGAATTCAGAAATGAAAAAGAGCTGAAATTGGAGATGCAAAATGAAAAGACTAGCTACTTATTTTTCTGTTTTTGCAATAACTTAAGAGCTGAGCTAGCTAACACAACTTGAGTACTAGTAACTAATCTATGAACTAAGAAGCTTAAACTAGCGATTACTTGACAAACTAGTGAAAATGAGTGGAAAATTCAGATACGCAAACAAACTTGGCACGCAACAAACAAACTTGGCACGCAGCAATTTAACTAAGAATTGAGCTGAAATTTGATCTAGTTAATCACTAAACAAGTTCATACATATCTCTACTTGCGGAATTAGAGCTAAACTACAGCTAAGAACTTGAAAATATCGAAATTAAAGTAGCTGAACAAGAATTTTCAGAACAGAACAGTGCAGTAACCAAAATTTACAGCTAACTGAAATTAACTAAGGAATTCTACTCCTCGATTCCTTCCAGAGCTCAGATACTCTTTGGTTGTCAAGCAAAGGAGAGCCTCGGACCCGCAAGCTCAGCAAATCATGGGGAAAAACTCATCAGCGATTGAATACAGCTCAAACTGCCCATTTCTGAAATTTCCATGCGATTTCTTCGTTTCAGCTGTGTCTGCGTGCGTGGGTGGATGGATGATGATCCAAGCTACTCAGGGAACCCCTCTGGATTGCTTAGATGGAAGTTGGTAGAGCACAGTCGATCCGAAGAGTATTAATTTGACAGAGCTGTAGAAACCTCTCACAAACTCTGTTCTTGAGCAATCTGAATCCGGAAACAAAACTGATGAACTTCCCGATGACCTAGTATGTGAGTTCAGCAAGAAAAACGAGTGGCCGCGCCTTGGATTGAAAGAAACAAGCTAAGGATGAAGGAAGAACACGAAGAACACGGTTTGCGGCGAAGAACTCTGAAGACGCGACGAGGAGAAGGCTTCGGGAATTTTTCCTTAAGTATATAACAATGGACGGTCCAGATTGATCCACTTCAATCCAACGGCAGATCTTGCTCTGATTTGAGCCAAACTTTTATGATGATGATCTGGGGTCAGGATCTGCCTTGTGGTAGCTCAGATCCTCCAGATATGCAACGGATGGTCCAGATCAACTCTATCTGCGATTGGACGCTCTAGAGCCCTCCTTGCTTGATCCAACGGTTGATCTAGCTCTGATTGGGATGAAATCTTTAGATCTTGATCATAGAGCTTGATCAACCCTAACCCTAGCTCGGTGCTTCAGATCGTCCCGGATGGCTCAGATCTAGCCGCTCTTGAATCGAACGGTCCGGATTAATCGTAGGCTTGATAATTCGATCCGGTTCACATCCGACTCAGGTTTGACCCAATATGCTCTAGGTCCAGGAACCTTTGATGCCTACAAAAATAAATCAGGAATTTAGTGGTCAATTAACTCAAATATGTGTGATTTTGCATTTAAGTCCAAAATATGAATAAGTTCTAAAACCTAGGCAATTTCACAATTTTAACAATAAAAATATAGATCAAACAGGGATTTAAGCCACTCAAATGATCAATAAAATGGAATCTATCAGTGATCCGAGCCAGAGCCTCCGCTTCTATCCACTTTGAGAAATAATCCACAACAACCAGTAAGAACCTCTTCTTGAAGCCAAGGAGGTGAACCCCTTTATATAGTCGTAGCTAGGGCGCCTATGTTGAAGGGGGCGCCTGACACGTGGCCTGTCTTGCGAGAACCTCAATCCGTAGACTTGGCCAGTGCTTATCCCCTCAACCAGGGCACCTGAGATGACTGGGACGCCTGTGTTAACACAGGTGCCTCAATGACTGATTCAGAGGCCTGTGTGGTAGTTTGCTTCGAGTGCTTGGAATAGCCCTTCACTGGGGCGCTTGTCTCAACACAGGCGCCTAGCCCAGTAGGGCGCCTCACTCCATTGAGGCGCCTGAGTGCAGAAACCTTCATCCCTTCGTTCCTGCAACCAGGGTTAGTTCCAAAACACAACAAGTAAATAAATGATATAGATTAAACCATGATTTACAGCCTGAGCTGTCTTGGTTTTGACTTTGGGCTTCCCAAATGGAATCCTAGGTCGAACCGACGCCTAATGTTCCCTCCTACGGGGAACGCGTCCTCACCTACTCCTCTCGGGAGAGTTTACCTATTTGCCAACCGGCTCCTCCGGTTGGACTTTTGCCCAGCTTTACTCACCAGGTCTTCGTGCCTAGTCTGCGACCAGGACTTAGTGCCTAGTCTGCGACCAGGACTTAGTGCCCAGCTTTACCTACCAGGTCTTCGGTGCCCAGCCCTTGGCCAGGACTTAGTGCTCAGCTTTACTCACCAGGTCTTCGATGTCCAGCCCTCGGCCAGGACTTAGTGCCCAATTCTTAGAACCAGGACTTCGTGCCTAGTGTACCTAGGACTTTTACCTGCACACTTGATTAGCCTTGTTAGAGCACCAATAATACTTAACTTTGAGCCCTTTGCCAATATCAAAACAAGGTTCGATATGGTGCTTCTGGCACCAACAATCTTCCCCTTTTTTATTTATGGCAACACAATTCAAAGTTAAGTAAAAATTATAACATTTAAGAAAAGAAGGTAAATACCAATGAATTTTGGCAGTTTTTAGCAGAGTAATGTTTAAAACCAATGTAATTTTGAACCATAAATTTTTTTTAATTTCTCATACTTCCCCTACAACCCTAAATTATTGTGTTATAAAACACTTAACTTTGACTTTTCCTCCCCCTTTGGCATATATCAAAAATATTCATGGGTGAACAAAATTTCTAAGAGGGTTTTTTGAGTTTTTCCAAAATAACTTTTAATTAATGGATTTCATAATTTCTAAAAAAATAGTTTTCAAGAAAAAACAAGTTACAAAACTTTTGAAAAAACTACTTTGATTGGATGTTTTGAAAATGCATGAAGCTCCCCCTTAATGTGAAACTCTTCTCCTTATGTTTTAGAACATTTCTAATTTTAAAAAAAACTTACAAAATTGAAACATTGTACAAAGCTTCCCCATGATTTGAAATTTTCCCCTTGAGGCTTTCAAAAAAACATGCAATTTTACCTTTCGAAAGTTTTTTTTGAATTTTTGAAAAGAGTTCTAAGTATATAAAAATAATCATAAGTTCAATTTGAAATAGTATTTTGTAACAATATTTCTGAGTATCACAAAGGAGATTCTAAGTTAGAAAAACCTTAGGTTAAGGTGAAAATATTTTTGAGAGCACCCGAAAAAAATTAAGTATTCTTTCTCAGAAAATATTTTAAGAAATTCTCAGTACTTGAGAAACAAAATTTGAAAATCTAAGTACTTCATTGATTGGAATTTCCCTAGATTTGACTCAATCCTAGGTGTAGGACCGGTGCCATCGATAGAGGGGGGGGGGTGAATATCGATAGTGAAAACTTTCGTAAATATTTCGTAAGACTTCTGGACTCAGAGCGTTAGTGCAGCAGAAACATAAAAATAAAATAAAAGAAATCAAAACAGGGGACACGGCAGGTTTATTTACTTGGTTCTTAACCCCCCAGGGTCAGTACGTCCAAGGCCTATGTACTCGGCGTTGAGTCCACTAATAGTCTCCTTTCCGAAATTTCCGGAGGCGGAGAAACCCGACTTACAGTGCAATATTACAAGCAATAATAAAGAAAAATAAATACTGTAATTAATTGCAAACCAAGCAAAAATGTGAAGCTCGGCCGATCTGGACCTCCGAAGTGCCGCGCACTTCCTCCTGGAGCCTCCCGGTCGCAGAGCCTCGTCTTTAGCGCGTTGTCGTCGGTCGGAATGAATGGAATCGCAGTTAGGAAGTGTGTTCGAAGCTGAGGGGTCGAGGCCCCTTATAAAGGCCTCCTGGGAGCGACCTGAAGACTCGGTCAACTCTTATCCTTGCGCCTACCTCGCCGCAGGTGATAAGATCGTTGACCAGGGCACCCCGGATTCTCCGGGCGCCCCCGTGGAGGCTTATCCTGTGTTCTGGCTTCGAAACAGCAAAACAGCTACTAATTAGGGCACCCCGGACGCTCCGGGCGCCCCGGTTGACACCTGTTCTGCAAACACACGTTTGCTGCATGTATTAGTACTGCCTGGGGGCGCCCCGGACGCTCCGGGCGCCCCGGTTGACACCTGTTTTGACTGCTTCACGAAACTGCATGTTTTAGTACTACCTGGGGGCGCCCCGGATGCTCCGGGCACCCCGGTTGCATGGGGGCGCCCCCTTAAGGCCTGCAAACCTAGTTTACCTGCTTTGTCTTCGTTTCTTGATACCTGCAAGATACACAAACACAAAGCATAGATACATATAATGTTAGCCTTAAGGACTTGGTTCGGACTTCGGATTTGCACGAAACCCTAGGTCGAACCGGCACAAGTTCCCATCCCCGAGAACTCGCCCTTCACCTACTCCTTACAGGAGACGGTTGCCACCCAGCCCTTCGGGTGGACTTTTGCCTAGCCGCCCTTCGCTAGGTCTTGGATACCAAGCATCCCTTCACTTGGTGCCTAGCAGCCCTTCGCTAGGTCTTGTTTCCCTGACAGCCCTTCGTCAGGTGCCTAGCAGCCCTTTGCTAGGACTTGTTCCCCTGACAGCCCTTCGTCAGGTGCCTAGCAGCCCTTTGCTAGGACTTATTTTCCTGACAACCCTTCGTCAGGTGCCTAGCAGCCCTTCGCTAGGTCTTTTCTTTCTGGCAGCCCTTCGCCAGAGCCTAGCGGCCCTTCGCTAGGTCTTTTTCGTTCTGGCAGCCCTTCGCCAGAGCCTAGCGGCCCTTCGCTAGGTCTTAGGGTTTCCATGCCTAGCTTAACTAGGACTTTTCTCAGGCTTAGGTTACTTCTCCTTTGCTCCCCTTTGTCTGTTCAATATATTACTGACTTAAGTACATTGTCAAACATTAAAACACATAAAGGAGAACATCATTGATGCAACTTGCACCAACACTAGGAACCATGTTGACCACAAGAAATTTCTTATGTGTCTTAGAGATTTTCTAATCACAATAAAGTGTTTTCAAAATGTGTCTTATTTTTTAAAATATCATAAATTTCTTGGTTTGGATTCCTCCCCAATCTGACACAATCCTAGAAAACCTTATTAATTATAAGGAAAACTTTCCTATGTGTCTTGGAGATTTTTCGAAACTCAAGTTATTAGAGACGTTCAAAAGGAGAAAAAGATTTGTTTTTTTTAAAGAAATGTTTTGAAATATCATAATATTGTATTCTCGAAGTGCTTTTTGAAAAGATAGTGTTATTTGAAAAAATATAGTACTTTTGAAACTTCTAATACTCCTTTTAATTTGAACTCCCCCTAAACCTGACACAGTCTTAGGAGGCTTGCTGACCATAAGTTAGTCCTCCTCTGAGTCTTAGGGTTTGATTCAAACAAAAAAGAAAAAAATTAAGTTTAAAACAACTTTTGAAGACTATTTTGTTTTAATGATTTGAAAAACAAAATTTTCTTTTTCTCTTTCCTTTTGAAAAAGTTAATATAAAGAATTGGAAAGAAGAAATTCTATATTTAAAATAATTTCCAAGAGAGAACTAGAACACACTTAAGTCCGAAAAATATATCAAAACCCGGACTGCAGACATTTTTCTTAGAAAAAAACATCCTAAGTAATACCCAAGGTGACTTTTGCAACACTTATTTTTCAAGAATAAGTTGATTGTCTAAAAGAAGTTCTTTGTATAGAAATGTTTACAAACATTAAATAGTTTTCTGGTAAGTGAGCAACAAGAAACCTAACATATTTAATGATTAAGTTTAAGTACAATGATTTGAAAAATTAAATCTTAGTTTGAAAAGTTAAATTTGATTTTTGACATTAAAAAGTTAAATTTGAATTCTGTTAAGTATTAATTTTGAAAAAGTTAAATTTAAAAAGTCGAGTTGAATTTTGAAGAGTAATTATGTTAAAAAAATAATGATTTTGAATTTGGTTTAATAAATTAAAGATGAAATTAATTCAGTTTATAAGGTTGCTTCGTTTGGACTAAACTTTTAGGTCCTAAGAATCTCACCCATTTATAAGTGACAAAACAGGGTAATTTTATCCTTTTTGTGAGATGCATTAATTTTATCCTTTGATTTTTAATCAAGACTATGATTTGATTGAAACTTGTGTTAGATTTAAATTTATCAAATAGTAAATAAAAAATGAGTTTCGATAATTGGCTTCCAGGTCTTGGCGAGGCACAGAGACCTTCTTTGGTTGTAGCCTTATTGGATCAACAACCCTTTCCTTGACAAAGACTTTTACCGAAAGTTTATTTTCAAATTACTTCTTGAAAAATTTTGGTGTAACTAGTTTAGGATTTGGATCGGTAGCTTCGGCTAGTTCCACCAGACTAAACAGACCAAGTAGGGTACGTCTTACCCCACTTGACCCTTTTAGAAGGGCTTCCCTAACGTACTATCATCGCACCTCCACCTAATACTATGTTGTTCAAATTTCAATCTAGTCAAGTCCTTATTAACCATTTCTAATCCTAAGAATAGTAATTAAAAAAATTAAGTAAAATCACAATGAGGGGAAATTATTGGATTTTCTGATTTAGCAAGATTATTAATTAATTTTTCTAGTATATCAAATTTAATTTTCAAAGTCTCATTTTCTTATCTTAATTTTCTGAAATTTGAATTTATTGCTATACATGATTTAATTAAGTTACTTAGGCATGTGTCCATATCTAAATTTGACCAAGAGTGATTAAGTAAACTATCAACATTCATTGTAAAGAGTAGATTTTCATATAAATTAAAGTTACCCATCTTGGTAGGTTATCCTAGATCTTTGGCTCTTCTATCTGTGCATTCATCTTTGTAATGCCCAAACTCCTGGCAATTGAAGCATTGGATGCGACTCTTGTCCTTTCGTGCTCTTGGAATTGGTTCCTTTGTCGCCGTCGGTGGTGTCGTTTGTATCTTACGAGTAGGGCACTTACTTTTGTAGTGCCCTCTCTCCCTGCATGTGTAACAAATTATTTGATTTTTAAAATTTAAATTTATAATTTTACCTTTTGATTCCTCGTTTGGAATCTCAGCCTTGATTCTTGCCGTCTCAGATCTAGACTCATCTTCTGATTCTAGTTTGGATTTGGCTTCGAAATCGGGTTCAGAATCTCTCTCGGCTTCTTGTGCTTGCACTGAGAGTGCAAGATAGTTTACTTGATCTTCTTCTTCGTTCGATTCCTCCGATGATTCGGACATCGCACCTTCTAAGAGCTCAATATCACAGATCTCTTCGTGTAGGTTGATTAGCTTCACCCACATCTCTTTGGCACAGTTGAAGAATCCGACCCGCTTCAATTCTTCTTTGGTCAGGCTGCATTGTAAGATTACTGTTGCCTTAACATCAGTCTCGATCTTCCTCAAAGTTGGTTCTTCCAATTTGTCCCATGCGATTGATGTTCCATCGTCTGTGGGGACTGTGAACCCCGTTTGGATTATCAACCATAAATCCAGATTGGCTTTCAGGTGGGATTCCATTATACTTTTCCAAGATCTGAAACCCTTGCCAGAGAATAAGGGTGGACGGGTACTATTCCATTCTTGATTGACCATTGAATATAAACCTCGTACATAAAGGAAATAACAAAAACGTATCAAGACTTGGTCTTGGATTAGTAGTGCAGGAGAGAGAAAAAAACTAGCTCAAAAGGTGTTGCACGAATTTTTAGATAAAATAATAATAAAAAAAATTTATGATAAATTTTTAGAAAATGTTAGCTTTATCAATTCTGATTAATGGCGAAAAAAATAATAATTCAATGTTGAGAAAAAAATTTGTTCGAATTAAGATAGCACGAATTTCGAGAAAAATATAAAAAAAATTATGACAAATTTTTAAAAAATTGATCGTTATTATCGATTCTGACTTATGGTGAAAACATAAGAATTC
>JAGFNQ010007491.1:0-117093 GCA_024364735.1 Boesenbergia rotunda
CCGGCGGTGGTCGCGGGTTCGATCCACCCGCTGCACTTAATTGGTTTTTCCATTTTTTTTTTCCTTTTTTCCTTTTTTTTTCTTTTTCCAAAAATACCAAACGGACTCGGAAAATTCCATAAAAATACTCTAAAAATTCCTAAAAATATCTAGAATATTTCTAAACCATTTCTAAATAATTCTAAGGACTTTAAGAACTAAAAATGAAAATTTTGGGGCGTTACAATCCCCCATACCTTATAAAAAGTTCGTCCTCGAACTTAGAATAATTCTGGATATCTCTCTCTCATGCTGTCCTCACGTTCCCAAGTAGCCTCTTGATGCTTTTGATTCTGCCAGATGACCTTCACTAGTGGCACTTCTTTGTTTCTTAATCTTTTAACTGCTTTGTCCACTATTTGTGTCGGTCTGCTCTTATAGCTAAGATCTTCTTGAATCTGTACTGACTGAGGCTGAATCACTTGGCTAGGGTCGTGAACACACTTCTTTATCATAGAGACATGAAATGTACTGTGGATAGCTGACATATCCTCTGGTAAGTCCAGCTCATAGGCTACCTTCCCAACTCTCTTTATAATCTCATAGGGTCCTATGTAGCGAGGACTTAGCTTGCACTTCTTGCCAAATCTCACCACTCCCTTCATGGGAGCGACCTTGAGAAATACTGAATCTCCAACTTGGAATTCAAGTGGCCTGCGGCGTGTGTCAGCATAACTCTTCTGTCTAATTTGGGCAGTCTCAATCCTCTGGCGGATCGTCTGGATAGCCTGAGTGGTCTCATCTATAAGCTCAGTCTGGCTGCCTAGTCCTGACTCCATCTCTTTCTTCTCACCAGCTTCTTGCCAACATATGGGTGATCTACATTTCCTGCCATACAATGCCTCATAAGGCGCCATCCTGATGGTGGCCTGATAGCTATTGTTGTAGGCAAACTCAGCTAAGCACAGAAATTTACACCAACTACCCTTAAAGTCCAACGCACAAGCCCTGAGCATGTCTTCTAAAATCTGATTTACTCTCTCTGTTTGTCCATCTGTCTGGGGATGGAAGGCTGTGCTGAACTGAAGTTTGGTGCCTAGGGCGTCCTGAACACACCTCCAAAAATGAGAGATGAATCACCCATCTCTGTCAGAAACGATCGACTTCGGGACTCCGTGAAGCCTGATTACTTCTTTCACGTACAGCTGTGCTAATTGCTCTACCGAATGCGATAACTTGATGGCTAGGAAGTGGGCAGACTTGGTCAATCTGTCCACTATCACCCAAATTGCATCGTGTCCATGGGTGGTTCTTGGAAGACCTGTGATAAAGTCCATGGATATTTCTTCCCACTTCCACTCTGGAATGGGAAGAGGCTGCAGAACTCCTCCTGGTCTCTGGTGCTCGGCTTTGACTCTCTGGCAGGTCAAGCAGGTACTGATATATCTGGCCACATCTCGCTTGAGACCAGACCACCAGAATCTTTTCTTTAAATCTTGATACATCTTGGTAGAACCAGGATGCATAGAGTATGGGGTACTGTGGGCCTCTTCTAGAATATTCTTTCTTAGTTCCTCATCATTAGGGACGCAAAGGCGGTCTCCAAGATAGAGGATGCCACTGTCTGATACTCAAAACTCTGAATTTTTTGCCTCTTGGATCCCCTGCTTGATCTTCTGGATCTCTGGGTCTTGACCTTGCTTTCTTTGTATCTCCACAAGCAGGGTTGACTCTAGAGTCAATGCAGAAAGTTGCCCAATTATTACTTCGACTCCAAAATCCTTTATTTCTTTCTGAAGTGGTAGAGACAGTGATGATAGGGACATCAGTGCTGCACAGGATTTTCTGCTCAGTGCATCTGCCACTTTATTAGCTTTATCTGGGTGGTAGAGGATTTCACAGTCATAATCTTTGACCAACTCTAGCCACCTGCGCTGCCTCATATTCAGATCCTTCTGAGTGAAGAAGTACTTCAAACTCTGATGGTCTGTGAAGATTCTACACTGCACCCCATACAGGTAGTGTCTCCAGAGCTTCAGTGCAAGGACCACAGCTGCTAGCTCAAGGTCGTGAGTAGGATAATTCTTCTCATAGTCCTTGAGCTGTCTGGAGGCATATGCTATTACTTTACCATCTTGCATGAGGACAGCTCCAAGGCCCATCTTGGATGCATCACTGTAGATGTCAAAGGCCTTGTCACTCTCTGGAACAGTCAGGATGGGAGCACTGGTCAATCTTTTCTTCAGTTCTAGGAAGCTGTGCTCGCATTTATCTGACCACTCAAACTTCTTGTTCTTTCTGGTCAAGGCTGTGAGTGGAGAGGCTATTCTGGAAAAGTCTTCCACAAATTTTCTGTAATATCCTGCCAGGCCTAAGAAACTCCTGATTTCACTGGCATTCTTGGGTCTACACCAGTTGCTGACTGCTTCTATCTTGGCTGGATCAACTTGAATACCTTCTTTGGATACAATGTGACCTAGGAAGGTCACCTGATCTAGCCAAAACTCACACTTTGAGAATTTTGCATAGAGCTTCTCCTGCTGAAGGATCTGCAGCACAATCCTCAAGTGTGTAGCGTGGTCCTCTGGAGTCTGTGAGTATATGAGGATATCATCAATAAATACAATGACGAATTTATCGAGATACTCCCTGAAGATGTGGTTCATCAGCTCCATGAAGACTGCTGGAGCATTGGTTACTCCAAAAGGCATCACTAAAAACTCGTAGTGGCCGTATCTTGTCCTGAAGGCCGTTCTGGGGATGTCACTCTCTTTAACCTTTAGCTGATGATACCCAGAACGCAAATCTATCTTCGAGAACACTATAGCCCCTTTGAGGTGATCAAATAAATCATCTATTCTAGGAAGGGGGTACTTGTTCTTGATGGTTACCTTGTTCAGAGCTCTGTAGTCTATGCACAGACGCATAGACCCATCCTTCTTCTTGACGAAAAGTACAGGAGCTCCCCTGGGTGAATGACTCGGCGGATGAAGCCCTTGTCTAGTAGCTCCTGGAGTTGCTCTTGTAATTCTTTCAGCTCTGCAGGAGACATACGATTGGGTGCCTTCGAAATTGGGTTGGTTCCTGGGGCCAACTCGATTTCAAACTCAATTTCCCGATTGGGAGGGAATCCTGGTAACCCTTCAGGAAACACCTCAGGATAGTCACAGACTACCCTCACTTCTTCTCTCTCCAATCCTTCTCCTTGACTCGCATCCACTATATGAGCTAGAAAACCAGAGCACCCCTTCTCTAACATTCTCTGAGCTTGTAAGGTAGGTAGGAACCTATTTATCTTTCTCCTTGGGTCTCCAATAAACTCAAATGAAGGTTCTGCTTCTGGTGTGAACTTGACTTTTTCCTTGCGGCAGTCTATAGAAGCATTATACTTGCTCAAGAAGTCCATTCCTAAAATGACATCGTAATCCTTCATCTCAAGGACTAACAAGTCACTGTAGAGCTCTCGGTTGGAAATCTAGATTGATACTGCCCTTAGCCTCTCAGTAGAGGCCATTACTTCCCTTGACGGTAAGGTTGTTAAGAACTTCATCGTTCAACCTTTCTGGTGGCCTTTATACTGGTTAAGTAGTGCTCAGTGATCAAAGCACTACTTATTAGTTCTTCGGAGGTTTGCAGCCTCTTAACACTGCTGGCCACATTTAACGCTATCTCAGGCCTTAACATCTTGAGCATTAGCCTAACTATCTCTTTTTCTGTGCTAACTAGCTCTAGGCACAGATGAGCTAACCGCTTCAACATCTTCACTGCTTCATCCACGGATAGTTCTCCTTATCTGAACTCCGTGAATTCATCATAATGCTTGTTGGTTACTTGCATGTGAAAGTATTCTTCGAAGAACTCAGTCTCGAAGTTGGCCCATGTCATCTGGCTGACATTTCTCTTGGCCTTGACTCTCTCCCACTATATTCTAGCATCTCCCGTAAGGCAGAAAGATGCACACTTTATCTTCTCTACCTCATGCCAGTCCAGTAGCCCTACTATTCTTTCCAGCGTTTTAAACCATGCTTAAGCATCCCATGGTTTGCCTGTGCCTGGAAGTTCCCTGGCTTCAGTTTCTTCTACTGAATGAGGTACGCTTCTTGTCTTACTCCCCTTGCCGAACTACAGATGTAATCGATGGGTCTTCGATCACAACTGGTGCCACTACATTCGCCACCGGCGAGGTAATAATAACCACCTGCTGGTTAGCCATCCTAGTGGCAATAACTTGCTGTTGTTCTGCTAACTGTCTCTGTAACTGAGCCACCACATCTAAGAGATTTGGTGGGAGTACTGACTCTGTTGCCTCTTGCCCTGTAGGAGCTTGCTCCTCGTTTTGGGCCTTTCTAGGACGTCCTCAAATGTATAACTTAACACTTAATGGTAATGTTCCCAAACTTGCTTTAGGATATAACAAGACCTTGGTCTTGATTCTTATCTCATTTCTTAATCCTAGAACTCGTTCTAGGGCTTAGTAAGACCTTGGTCTTACTCAAAACTTTTATCAAGCACCATGCGTGCCATAATCCCAAAACTTACTTTTGGGCAAATCAAGTAAGTACTTAAGCATTTCTCTAATATCCATTCTAGGGATTAAACATGATTCCGTGATACTAAGGTATTAAACATGCTTCCTTGTTCTATGCACATATGAGTAAGTACTTAAGCATTTCTCTATACTGAAGTTAAGTAAAGGAGCAATAGAAAAACTGAAACCTAAAGCTTTCTTACTTGAAGACGGCAAGGTTGATGCTGATGTGTGTGTGATGCTGGAGAATGGGAACTGCTCTGATACCACCTGTAGCGACCCGCCTTCTCCTACCTTAAGACGGATCGTTACTTTTCTCTACTTCTCGACTTCTGATGCATGACTAAAAATGCGGAAATCTTTTTTTTCTTTTAAATTCATCTAACAATGATATTCTAACTTAAGTAGTCATGCACGATACCATATCACACTTTCCTTCTCAAAAGCTCGCAAGATGATACTCATTGAAGCTTGCCTCGCCCAACTCATCTTTCGGATATCAGTCGACTGATACTGTATCAGTCGACTGATAGGCCTGAAATCTGAAATTCAGGTTTCGGCACTTGCTTCAAAGGTCCACCAATCATGTATTTTCGAGCCATATAAAACTATGATACCATTTCTATACTCTATGCCAGTTTTCTAAACAATTTAGCCAAACAAAATCAATCCATAAACTTGAAATTAGGACTTTTGCGGAAGAAAATAAACTATTCAAGTTATATGAACTTTAACACTAAAGTTTGTACCAATCTTGACTCCTATGCATTCCTAACACCAAATACATGTTTTATAACCTTGCTAAAGCATTATGAAATATGGATGCAATTTTTCTAAACATATTTAAGCAATAAAACTTAATTCAAGAGAAATTGATACTATCTTGGCACATGCATCTATTTCTCTAACAAAGTATCAATATCTCCAACTACTCACATTTCTACTCATCCAATGCAATCATAAGAATATGTAGGCTAAAAGAAATGACATGGAATCTTTACTCTAAGAAATTGAGTATGTAAAACTATCCAAAACTTAAATGTTCGCTAAACTCCCTAAAACAAGAACTTGAAATTTGAATAAACTATAACATTGTAATTTGGATAGTTAAATTGTCTCGTCTCAAAGATCTCTCCAAAATCAGCCACCACACACACTTTTCTCAGTACCGCCTCGTCGCTTCCTTCAGAATTGCTTGCCTTTACCTTTATCTGCAATAAGAGGAAATGCATCTAGTAAGCAAAAAGCTTAGTAAGTACTATCTAGCTCACAAAATC
The DNA here is from genome assembly GCA_024364735.1 of Boesenbergia rotunda. Taxonomy (NCBI): domain Eukaryota; kingdom Viridiplantae; phylum Streptophyta; class Magnoliopsida; order Zingiberales; family Zingiberaceae; genus Boesenbergia; species Boesenbergia rotunda. The sequence continues at coordinate 5,785 of JAGFNQ010007491.1, forward strand.
TCGAAATGTGCAAACATGCTTCTAGAACAATATGAAAATCATATGAGATACTAACATGCTTGGAAGAAAACTAAGAACATGTATAACTCAAAACATGCATACTCAAGCAATAATAAATCCCAATTTACTTTTCTTGGCTCAACTTGAAACTTTAGCTATTCTTTAACTTTTGAAAACTTTCTTAAACTTTCGAAAACTTTGCTAAAGCATATACTTGAAAATAATAATCACTTGGATCCACTGAAGACGTAAGTACCATCTGATGCGCGTTCCCTAAAAGGTTGGGGTAGCGAGCCACCAATCCTAATAGAGCAGACCTTGGTCTACCAGGGCCAAGACCTTGGAATTGGACACCTGGATTTCTTTAACGACGCCCTTGGACGCTGGGTACTGGCCTTATAAAATAAAATAGCTTTTCTTTCTTTTCTTTCTTATCTGTAAATGCCTTGGCATTTTTTGGAGCACCTTGCGTGCTAAAATCCCTAAGTCTTGACTTTTGGGGATTTCTTAAGGCCTTGGCCTTCTCTTTTCTTATCTTTATCTTTTCTTTTCTTTTCTCATAGCTTTTCTTGGACCCTAAACTCACATAGGGTACTTAATCAACATATATAAACATATAAGGAACTAAGATCACATGCAAAAACTCAAACAAAAAGGGAATATCTCTTTTAAAAACTTTTAAGGGAAATTCTTGCGGAAAAACCGCCTCTTACTGCAGGTGAGCAGTACTTACATTGATATCTTGGACTTACAACCAAGATTGACGTATAGGACTCGGGAGAAACTTGAGATCTCGGAGAATTCTTCGCGCCTACGCGTTCCTCTCGTCGCGGGGATCCCGAATATAGGAATATCTCTTGGAGGGGAGCTTTGGCCGGCCCTCTTGGCCTTGGTGTTGTTTCGCCCAAGAGAGGAGAGGGGAAGGGTCGCGCGGCTAGGGTGAGGAAGAGGGAAAACCAAAAATCCAATTTCCTCTCTTAACTTATCTATTTATATTTATGGGGCGGATTGACCTAACCACAACTTAAATATAAGTCTCTCCACTCTTTGCTGTGCTTGATACCCTAGCCTGGCTGGTCGCGCGCTTGCCTGGTTTCGTGCTGGTCGCGGGTTCGAACCCCCTGCTGCCCTTAACGATTTTTCTCCCTTTTTTCATCTATTTATACTTATGGGGCGGATTGACCTAACTACCCCTTAAATATCCTTCTCTCCATCCCTTGTTGTGCTTGATACCCCTAGCCCAGCCGGTTGCGCGCTTGTGTGGTCCCGCGGTGGTCGCGGGTTCGATCCACCCGCTGCACTTAATTGGTTTTTCCATTTTTTTTCCTTTTTTCCTTTTTTTTTCTTTTTCCAAAAATACCAAACGGACTCGGAAAATTCCATAAAAATACTCTAAAAATTCCTAAAAATATCTAGAATATTTCTAAACCATTTCTAAATAATTCTAAGGACTTTAAGAACTAAAAATGAAAATTTTGGGGCGTTACAATTGTTCCTAGTCAAGTATTAACATTCAGGGACAATGTTAATGCATAGAGACTAGCATGTAGGTCAACACGATGACTTGATCTCACAAGTCATGGATATGAGATATCAAGTTGACACATGGGTATGCTTTGGAGATTGTATACTGAATGACCCACCATGAGAAAGTATCATGGATCGTTATATGAGTGTCATATACTTTCTCATGTGACTATTAGTATGACTATTAGTCCTTAGACCTGAAGTCACCATAGTTCCCTACATAAGGAGTTATGTACTTTAGTTTCGTCAAACGTCACCCGTAACTGGGTGGACTATAAAGGCGATTACTGGGTATGTAGCAAATTATGCGGAGGGATGTGAGTGATGTAGATGGGATCTATCCCTCCTATATGACGGGAGAGATATCATAGTCTTGATAGAGTGAGATCACTAAGTGCATGGCCATGCCCAAATAAGGCAATATGAGATATTAAGCTTATTTGATTATAGTGAGTCTACTTGGAGTTCAAGACACTTAGATTGATTGGAGGATGACACGGTCTATGCCTCATGAAAGATCGATCTAGATATCGAGGATAGAAGGACGTTGTCACATATTATGAAAGTCATAATTAGTAGTCACATTGGTGATGTTGAATCTCAACATTCTTGTAACTTGGGTAGCAATGATGTGTTGCTAGATACCGCTCATTGCTTATGTTTCTAAGAGGTTAGAAGCATTGCCAACGTTACAAGAACCTATAGGGTCACACGCAAAGAACAAATAGATGGAGAAAATTGAAGTCAAGTTTGACATGGCTAAATATGGAAAGTCCATAAAAGACAAGTTTGACTTGACCCAAATCCAAATCAAGTTTGACTTGACTTGGTACCACTTCAAGTTAGACTTGACATGGGAGAAGAAATGGAGTCAAGTTTGACTTGACTAAATATGGAAAGTCCATAAAAGACAAGTTTGACTTGACCCAAATCCAAATCAAGTTTGACTTGACTTGGTTCCACTTCAAGTTAGACTTGACATGGGAGAAGAAATGGAGTCAAGTTTGACTTGACTAAATATGGAAAGTCCATAAAAGGCAAGTTTGACTTGACCAAAAGGCCACCTCACCTTGACTTGACCAAGTGATGACTTGGCTTGGTTTCCCCCCCCCCCCCCCCCCATTTGAATTTGAATTCAAATTGAATGGGGGTTAAGGAAGGCCACCTAATGGCCATTAGTGGCCATTATGGCCGGCCACTTAATGGACATTAATGGCCATTAAGTGGCCGGCCACCATGGGAGAACAAAAGTGGGTTTTGTTTCATTTTTCCTCAAGGGGTGTCTTCTCTTCTTCCTCTCCAATTGTTGGAGTTCTTCTTCTTCTTCTCCTCTTGGCCGAATCCTACAAGGTGCTAGCACACCTAAAGGATTTCATCCATCTACTTTTGTTCGCGTGGATACTTCTAGAGGGACGGCACTTGACGTCCTAGAGATTCGACATCCAAAAGGGAGCGAACGGGATTAAACGGGGCACGCATCAAAGGTAAAATGTTTATCCCTCTTTAGATCTAGGAGTAGATCGGGTTTTGAAGCATGTAAACGAGCACTCGTAATTTTTTGAAATGACTTTCTTCGCTCGGATCCTTGCTAATGGGGTTTTCGGGGTTTCCGCGACGCGAAAAAGCGGTTTTCGTGGCCTGAAAAACCCTACAAAGGGGGAGAGAAAGGGAAGAAAGGAAAGGAGAAAAAAAATTTTCTTTTGCTAAAAGTAAAGTAAAAGTTTAAGTGCTTAAAATTTTTCTAAGTATGTCTAAGTGCTTAAAAATGTTTCTATGTATTTCAAAATTTTCAAAAAGCATTTCTAAGTACTTACAAAAATTCCTAAAGCACTTTAAAATTTTCTAAGTGCTTTTGCTTTGAAAATTTCGTGCATTTGCTTCGCAAAATCTCCTTAGTAAACAAAATTTGTTGAGTGAGACTCTTCTGAATTTTTGCAAATAGTTCAAAGTGGAATTTTTTAAGGAAAAATTGTATTTAAATTTTTTTCTCTAAATGTTTTTTTCACAATGTATTTTCAAGAAAATTTATTCTCTAAGTGTGAAAAACTTGCAAAAAAATTTTTGTAAAATTTTCTAAGTGTGAAATGTTGGGGTAATCGACCCTGAAATGATCTGGAGGATCATGATATTTTGATGTGTGGGCAATATGGTTAAGTTAGGATTTGTGCTGGACTAATATGTGTACATGAGTGTGCAGGTGTACAGGTACACATGGACTTGGTTGATATCTTCAAGTGAAAGATGGCATGGAGGTAAGCTGGAGGCTTACATTCGCATCCGAGGGACCACTGGATAGCAGGGATGATGAGCCGAGGGATGCAGACTTCGAGGCGTACATGAATGGTGGCATGGAGGCAAGCTGGAGGCTTACGTGCGCATCCGAGGGACGAGGGCCGAAGATGAAGAGGGTGTGAAGGCAACAGTCAAGGCTGCTGGTGAAGAGTCAACTGGGCTGTAAGAGTTTGAGTATGAGTGCTTGTACTCAGGGGCTAAGCCGGGAGGGTTTGAGTGTGGAGAGATTTGTACTCGGGAGTGAAACCCTAGGCTTACGAATGCCCCAGTCGACTGGCCTATTGGCAGTCGACTGGTATAGGCTGGAACAGGCTAGCAGATTCGAATGTTGTGTTGTAACGGTCGAATCTGAGTGGGACCAGGTGACTGCCATTTTAGCAGTCAACTGGTAGCGGCTGTTTCAGATTTGAGCCCTATTTAAGGGGGCTCGTATCCTACTATCTTCTTTGACGAAACTTGCTTGGGTAAAGTGAGTTATGTAAGTACCTCTGGTTTATTTTGATGTGATCAACCGATTTAAGTTAGGTCCTGGTATGTTTAATCCCTCTACTAAGTGTGCAGGAGCTTAGGTACGGAGGAAGTCGAGCGTAAGATGTAGCGGACGAGAAGGATTGTGCGGGGAAGTGAGCCGACGGGCTCGGTACAATCCGAGGGACGCAGAAGTTGCGGAAGAGTACGCCAGTGGAGTGAGAAGGACGTGCGCGGCGTCCGAGGGACGAGAAGCTGGGAGGAAGGACACTCGAGGGGCGAAAGGCCGGAGTTGGGTTCGGGTGAGCATAACTCCGGTTGGCCGAAAATCACCCAGAAGATGAACCAAAAGACTATTCAGTTTGACCAAGACAAACCAGGCACCTGAAACAAAAAGAATTTTATTTGTTACTGTCAAGATTCGAACCAGCAACCTTGCCTACATATATCACCAGCCTTACCGACTAGGATAAAGAAGAGATGTGATTAATGTTGTTGCGAGCAGATAATAAAGTTATTTATCTGTTGCGAGCAGAAGACAAAGTTATCTCTTAAAGGATAACTTTATCCTTTAATCAGATCCAATGGATGCAGTTTAATCCCATCCAAGATCAACCATCCAGATTACATCCATGGATCAACGGCCAAGAGAAAATTCTTCAACAATCAACAATCAACAATCCAGATTTATTCGCTTAGGCTATAAATAGGCTTAGAGTTTCAACCATTTCTATCATTCAATTAATTCATTCTTGTAAAATCTCTAAAAGTCTAGTGTGCTATTTTTGTAAGGCTTCTCCGCCACAAGGAGATTTTTATTGAGCGTCCACTGCCTTGGAAGGAACGCTCTCAGTTGCAACCAAGTTTCTTTTTTTAAAGACGAGTGCCTCCACTTTCATAATTTTTTTTTACTGTCTATTCATCCCCCTCTAGCCAGTCCAACCCGATCCAACAAGTGGTATCAGAGCCAAGGTCGCCGCAGAAGGACTAAACGTCGACTGCAGCAATTTCAAGAAAAATGGTTGGAGCTGTAATCTACCCGCCGAAATTTGAGGGGGAGTTCACGATGTGGAAGCGCCGAATGCAGGTATTTTTTAAAACAGATATTGAACTGCTATTAATTATGAAAAATGATTTTTCAGTTTCAAAAGACAACAACGACAAGGATAAAGAAATAGAGTCATGGACTAAGAAGGAGCACGCGAACTTTGTAGCAAACGGAAAAGTGGAATTTCATCTGCTAGCCGTTCTTCCCGCACAAGAAGTCAACCGTATCGGAAATTACAACTCTGGGAGAAATTCCTGAAATTGCATGAAGGTACCTCAGAGGCAAAACTAGCACGACGAGACCTTCTTCGAAGACAACTGACAAACCTCCAAAAGGAGGATGAAGAATCAGTTGCGCATTTACATGCCAAGGTAAAGGAACTAATCACAGACCTTGAAAACCTCGTAGAAATGGTAACAAGTCAGGGCGCTCAAAGGTATGTCTTAAATGCGTTTTCGAGAACCCCGGAATGGACCTCGGTAATCGACGCTTATTGCATTTCAAAATATTTAGCAGTAAGTACATTAGGGAAATTATTTTCTACTTTGGAACTTCACGAATCTCGTTTTGTAGAAAAGAATAAGAAAGCAGGCATCGTCGCACTGAACACAAGGAAGATCCAATTCGACGTGGAATCCTCGACTGACGACGAAACAACAAAAATGGTAAGTTCTTTAAAAAGTTTTTTTAAAGCTAACAAATTTTCAAGAACGCAAAAAAGAAGACGATCCCCAAAGAAGCGAATAATCAGATGTTACAACTGTAAAGAGCAGGGACACCTGAAGGACCAGTGTCCCAAAATAAAAAACCAGCCAAAAAAGAAAAAAGCACTGAAGGCCACCTAGGATGAGTCCTCGTCAGAAGAGTCGGAAGGTCAAGAATACGCGGGACTTGCGCTGATGGCAAATCATTAAGAAGGGAGCACTGATGAAGGGGGAGAGACGTCAGAAGAAACCGATGACGAAGAAAGAACCTCGCTTTTCGAAAGTGACCCGGTAAGTGAGGTTTGTTTTCTTCCTCATGATCAGTTATATGTTGGAGTTAAAGCTTTGCTCAAATCTAATTGTAGGTTAGAAAAAGAAAATTAAAAATTAAAAAATGAATTAACACTTACATCCTCGTCCAAAATTTTGAATAATGAAAATGATAATTTGAAAAACTTAGTACAAAAATTAGAACTTGATATTGCATTTTTACGCCAAAAGAAAAATAGCTTTCCTAATAATTTAAATTGCTATTTTAAAAATCATAAGGGCCAATTTAAAAAGGTGCCCAAAAGCTATATTCCGCCTATGTTTTTAATTAATCTTGTAGACAGGAACTTATTTTGGGTTCCTAAATTTGTATTAAACTGATAATTTTTTTTGGTTATTATATATGTGCGCATTTTGTTTCTCTAACAAAAATTATGTCTTTATTTTTTATGCACAATTATGCTGTCTATCTACTGGAACTTCTTTCAAAATTTTTCAAATATTTTTTCCCCTAGAAATTTGAAATTAAGAGTTTAGGGGAAAGACTCATTACAATTTTTTTTTCAAATTTTTTGAAGTATTTTTTCCAATTTTTTAAAATTTATTTTTCAAGAACTATTATGTGTTGGTTTGTCATTTTTGGACTTGATGAACGAATTTAAAACTCAAAATTTTTGTCCAAACTCATATCTTCATCTTCGACTTTAACAAAAAATTTTCAGATTTTTTTCGATTTTTTATGAATTGTTTATCGAAATATGATTTTTTTCAAAATTCAATAGAAAAATATTTTCACAGGATTTGATTTTTTTTTGAAACTCCTCATCAGCTGTGGATTTTATCAAAAAAAATATTTGATCCTCTACTACTCTCCCTTGAGCTCCTAGCCCTAGTTACCTCCCTAGGTAACTCATCTACAAATGTAAGCTCACACCGGTGCTCTTCCGGTGCTTCTTGACCTTCCTCTACTACTCTCTTCACCCTATAGACCTTTTTCTTCGTCAATTCCTTTTCTTTTCCTTTAAATGGCTTTTCTTTTCCATTTTTAATCTTTTCTCTACCATAGTTATAGGGCACCCTTGAATATACCATTTTACTAGCATTTGCCTTCCTAAGGTGGTATCCTAGACCCGGCCTACCATTTCTATGATTTTGATCCTTTGGTATCACATTCAATCCCTTGAACCCTCTAATGACTCTATCTAGGTTTTTCTCTAACTTATCAAGTTTTGCTCTCAAAACCTGATTTTCCTTTTCTAACTTCCTAACCTTAGAATCATTAGACCTAACTTGATCATTCCTAGGTCTACCTATTTTTCTAGGCATGTGTCTCCCTTTCTTAGGGTTTATGCTTTGGTCCTTAGTTTTTGTAGTCCTAGGTTTATCATGAAACATTGAATGTTTTGTGTTTTGGCACTCAATAGTGTTTCTATTCCTATCATAATATTTAAAACCAAAATTACATCTAGGCAAGCAATTATTACCATTTCTAGCATTCATGGAAGAATTTAAAGCATAAGTAGAGTTAGGGATTACCTCCCTTACCCTTGGGGCTCCCCCTTGATGTAAGCTCTTCTTCCTTTCTTCTTTCTCCCATCTCCTACGGTGCTCTATCTTCTTGAGCTCTCCTTTCCTTGGACATTTTGTATGGTAATGCCCTAGCTCCCCGCATGTGAAGCAACGAATGTTCCTTCTTTTCTTTTGAACTTCCTCATTCCTACAACCTAGAATAAAATTTAACTAAATAAACTTGGGCTTAGGAATTACCTTCTTTTTACCTAGTGGGCACTAATCCTTGTAGTGCCCCTTTTTGTTGCAACCAAAGCATATGATATGCTCTTTTGATTTTGCTTTGGCAGAGGTTGGAGCATTCTCTTGCTCTTGTGTGGATGAGACTCTCTCCTCCCCCTAAACCCTTGATATTGATACTTCTTCTTCTTCTTCGGATGAGGTGGATGCTTTTTCACTCAATTCCTCCACTTCACTTGATAATGTTGGTAATTCTTTTTCTCTTTGGTCTTCTTGGACACTTGAGCTCATCTCTTTGGGCTCTTCTACTAGGTGAACTTGTGTAGGGTTCTCATACACTTCTTTCAATTTCATCCACAACTCAAATGCATTTGTATATGTCCCTACATCACTTAAAATATTGTTAGGAAAAATATTAATCAAAATATTGATTACCTTCTCATTGGCCTTAGCTTGTTCTTGTTGTTCTTGATTCCAATATCTAGGCCTAAGCCTCTTCCCGTGCTTATCCTTTGGAATCTCGAACGGCTCTTCTATGATTATCCTACACGCCCAATCCATGCTAAGCCAAGTCTCCATCCTTGCTTTCCAATAGCCGAAATCCTCATGGTCGTAGGGTGTTGGAGTGTATATATCTTCACCCAACTTGTCTTTCATTGTTTTCTCCTCTAGCGTGTGCTCCCTCGGCGGTTAGTCCAATCGAGAGCGGTTCTCAACTTTGATACCAATTGTAGGATCGTTTCCGGTATGCTAGAGGGGGGTGAATAGCATTTCTTCGAACTCTTCTTCCTACGTTGTTAGTTGTGCAAGAGAAAATACAATAAAACAATAAACTAACAACGAAAAGCAACGCAAACAAACCAGATTTACTTGGTATCCACCCCGGACGGGTGACTAATCCAAGAATCCGTCGGTGGATCACTCCCCGGATAACCTCCGGCTAGTCCTTGTCGCTCCTTGTGGGTGGAGAAACCTCGCCACAGCACCTTGACAAGATCTGGACTCAAGAGACTACTAACAAGCCTTAACAAAGCTTGTTTCGTCAAGAGAAGAAAGTAGGAAACGAGCTCCTTTAAATAGGGTTCGAGTCTGAAACAACCGCTACCAGTCGACTGCCCCTGGGGCAGTCGACATGTCCCACTCAGATTCAACCGTTACAGTACAACATTCGAATCTGCCAATTTGTTCTAGCCTACACCAATCGACTTCCACTGGGCCAGTCGACTGGCCCAAACCTAAGCCTAGGGTTTCACTCCCTGAGTACATTCACTCCGCACTCAAACCCTCCCGGCTTAGCCCTGAGTACAATCACACATTCTCAGACCCTCACAACCCAGTTGACTCTTCACCAGCAGCCTCGACTGTTGCCTTCGCGCCCTCTTCATCTTTGGCCCTCATCTCTCGGATGCGCACGCAAGCCTCCAGCTTGCCTCTATGCCACCTTTCACGTACGCCTCGAAGTCCATGTCCCTCGGCTCATCGTCTTTGCTATCCATGGTCCCTCGGATGTGCACGCAAGCCTCCTGCTTGCCTCCATGCCATCCTTCACCTGAAGACATCAACCAAGTCCATGTGTACCTGTATACCTACACACTCATGTACACATATAAGTCCAACAACAAATCCTAACTTAACCATATTGACCACACACACATCAAAACCCATGATCCTCCAGATCATCTTAGGGCGGCCGATTGCCCCAACAAAGACTAGTCTTCCTTAAAACCTTTGAATCTTACTTGGAAGGTAAGAAGACCAAGAGGCTTTTCAAAACCAAGGGGTATAGAGCCAAAAGTATGTTAGAGTTGGTTCAACCTGATAAATATAGGTCCGTAGTCTATCCAGAATAATGGTAGCCTTGAAGATTTTGTTTATTTTATAAACAATTATTCAAGGGTCAAAGTACATTTATTCGATGTACCGCTAGACTGAATACTTTGATGAGATCAAAGAATTCAAGTCTGATGCGGAGAAACATCAAAGTAAAAGTATGGTGACATTATGATTAGATCGTAGTGGCAAGTACCTCTTGGGATAGTTATAGGACTTACTTATCAGAGATTGGGAATAAGTGTCAATTTACTGCACCTAGTATACCCCAATAGAACGGTGCAGCACAGAGAAGGAAATGGTCTCTTAAGGTAATGGTTAGGACAATGATAAGCTACTCTAAAATTAGCCAATTTTGTTCGAGGGATAGGCTCTGGATACAACAGTGTATGTGCTTGATACCATCTAGGTCAGTTGTCTCTAAACCCATAGAAATTTAGACTAAGCAAAAGGCTAATCTAAGACATTTTCAGATTTGGGTAGCTAAGCACATGTGCTGAAGAGAGATACTGATAAGTTGGAATCTAGTGTACCTGTTCGTAGGCTATCCTAAGAGAACATAAGGTGCTTTAGTAGTCCTATGGATCAGAGGATATCTGTTGGTATGAATGTCTGATTCTTGGAAAGGGACTATGTTATAAACCACGTACCCATGTGTAGAATTATTCTTAAGTAACCAAGAAGGGGGCATTTTGACCTTACTACCAAGTGTACAAGAGGGAATACCACAAGTCACTGCACCTCGTGTCACAGAAGATACACAAGGGACATCTTATCGTAGTGGGAGGGTTGTTAGTCAACCTATAGGATTCATGTTCTTGGAGAGTCTGTGGACTGGGTTCTTGTTGAACATGAAGCGGATCCCTAGACCTATGACAAGGATCATCCGCTTTGAAGAGATAAATTCAATCATATGGATTTGTTCAAAGGACGGATGAGAGTGTGTATAAGTGATGTGACAAAAACGAAGTGGTATTCTTATGCTATACGTAGATAATATTTTGTTGATTGACATCAATAACAAAATACTATCAGACGTAAGGGTATGGTTGTCCAAGCAATTATGAAGGACTTGGGAATAATAAGACACATCCTTGGGGATCAAAGATCTAAGGGATCTCCAGACAAGGATGGTGTGCATATCCCAAGCTTCATAAAAGGCACTGTCCTAACTGGTTTTAGCATGGAAACCTCCAAGAAATGTTTTGTACTTTTCAGAAGTGGAGCTACTCTATCTAAAGTGATATGTTTAGATTATCAAAGGAGATAGAGCAGGTAATGGCGGCTCCTTTAGCGTCAACTATAGGAAGTATCATGTATGCTAAAAATGAGACCAGATATCTATTGTGTCGTGGGCATAGTTAGCAGATATTGGAGTAACCCAGGTCAAGGAAATTGGATTGCGATAAAAGCATATATTAATGCCTGAGAAGGATTAAGGGTTATATGCTGGCTTATTGGACAAACCAATCTCCTATGGGTTATATGAATACAGAATTCCAATCAGATAAGGGCAAATATAAATATTCCACGGGGCTTTGTGTTTACTTTTAGGAGGTGGAACCATAGTATGGGAGAGTGTCACACTGTGACTATGTGATGGACTCTACCATGAAAGCTGAATGGATGGTAGTATTTGAGGCAGCTAAGAAAGCTACATGATTCAGGAACCTCAAGATGAACTTCAATGTGATTCCTGGCTTACTCAAAGCTATCACATTTTCTTGTGATTCAAAATAGTGCAGTTACAAATTTAAAGGAATCATGAGTCTATAAGGCAAGTAAATACATAGAGCACAAGTACCGCCTAAGAGAGGAATAGTTGTTGTTGACTAGATTACATCAGAGGATGACCTAGGGAGAGCTTTTCACTAAGGCCTTGGTAGCGAGAGCATTTAGGCATGTGAAGGGTCAAGGGGTCAGATGTATGACATTTTGAAAATAGCAAAGTCTTTGAGTATAAGTCGGAGATTGTGTTGGATCGAGAGAATACGATAGAGGGGGGGTGAATATCGTAAATCATTACGGATTAGAGAGAGAATGCACAGCGGAAAATTAACACAAAAAAAACAAACACGAACACAAGGATTTACTTGGGTCGGAGTCGCGGTCGGATCTTACTCTAAGGCCCATGGTCCTTGACCGTTTACTGTGGGCAATTCTATATTGCGCAATGATTTACAAAGAATTGTACAGTAGTATTGCAGTAAAAGAAATAATTTAACTCTTCATTACCGACGCCCGGTGTGGATCGTACTTCGATGCGTAGGGTCGTTATCGGTGCTAGAACCTCAAGATCAGAAGTTTCCGGAGCAGAGCGCTTGAGCGAAGAGTGTTGAGGCATTCGAGAATTGTGGTCTGAAGCCTTGGGGGTCGAACCCCTTTTATAGCACTCCTGGGGGCGCCCTGGACATTGGGGGCGCCCTCCACGTGCCTCTGGATTCGCAAACCCCTATCCGAGACTCGGTCAGAGCTTATCCTTTCAAGATAGAGCTTGGAGCCGACGGGGGCGCCCGGGACACTGGGGGCGCCCTGGCTGCTAGGGGCGCCCTGCATGACTCGGTCAACAGGCTTCACGGTTGCTTCTTTGCTTCGGTTCATTTCTTGGTTTTGACTCAGGATGCCCGGGACCTCCAGGGCGCCCTGCTTAGAGTAGTTTCAAGGCAACTCCTTGCTTGGTTGCTTTGCTTTGCCCTTGGGGGCGCTCGGGACCACCAGGGCGCCCTGCTCAGCTGCTGCCCCTCTCCTTTGGGTCATTCTAAGCTGCAGAAACTTGTTCCTTCAGTCCTGCATCCAGGGTTAGTTCCAAAACAACCAAGTAAGAGTGTTAGATAATTTCTTACAGCCGTAGCTGTCTTGGTTCTGACTTCGGGTCTCCCAAATGGAACCCTAGGTCGAACCGACGCCTGCTGTTCCCTCGACGGGGAACGCGTCCTCACCTACTCCTCTCAGGAGAGTTTACCTTTTGCCAACCGGCTCCTCCGGTTGGACTTTTGTCCAGCAGTCCTTCGCCAGGTGCCTGACAGCCCTTCGCCAGGTCTTAGGTAGCAAGCAGTCCTTCGCCCGGTGTCTAGCAGTCCCTCGCCAGGTCTTAGACTCCTAGCAGTCCTTCGCCAGGTCTTTATTTCCTGTCAGTCCTTCACCATGTGCCTAGCAGTCCTTCGCCAGGTCTTCAACTCCTAGCAACCCTTCGCTAGGTGCCTAGCAGTCCTTCGCCAGGTCTTCAACTCCTAGCAGCCCTTCGCTAGGTGCCTGGCAGTCCTTTGCCAGGACTTCAACTCCTAGCAGCCCTTCGCTAGGTGCCTGGCAGTCCTTCGCCAGGACTTCTTTCTGCACACTTAGTGAACACATTAGATCACAAATAATACTTAACTTTGAATCCTTTGCCAATATCAAAACAAGGTTCTATATGGTGCTTCCTGCACCAACAGATTGTTAGGATATATACTAAAAGTCTTGCTTTAGGTTAAAGTACATCTATATTTTAAAAGAGAATCGCAAAATTGTACGGTGCATATTTATATTAGTTACGCACAAAATGTCTCATACTTTGCATTGTAGATAACATGGTGTGTGGTGATGCACAGAAGATCATGCTATCAGTTCCTTGCATAAGTATAAGAAAGGGGCTCACAACTGAGATGGAGTTAGACAACCCAACGGGATGGTTGTAGTGTAATTAGGTGTGGTTTGTCTTAACCATAGAATTACACTAGTGCGCTTTGTGTGCATTGAGTAGGACCAAAAGAGAGGTCATCCAATTTTGTACTGACTTCATAAATTGAATTAGACCTCGGTTTATATTTTGGAGTATGATCTCTAAATCCCAAAATAAATACAGGCACATGTATTTAATTATTATTACTTTGATTTACCAATGGACGAGATCTATTCTGTTAGATTAATAGGCCCGGTAAGTTGGGTAATAATATTATCTACATGGTGTCCTGTTGATAATTGAGAGAATCCGTGTCCTGGTGAGTCGGGATGGTGATGCCCCCTTGATTAGCTCAAAAGGATGTGGGATCGGATTGAATCAATAGAGGGGGTGAATATCGATCGTCAAAACTTTTTTGGAAAGCGTAGAGTAATTGCACAACGGAAAAGAAATACAATCGCTAACACTTTTTGTTTTTACTTGGTTCGGAGTCGCAGTCGGCTCCTACTCCAAGGCCCACGGTCGTTGACCGTTTACGATGGGCAATTCTATATTTCGTCAAATGTTTGACAAGATGAAGTTGAATATAGAATTAAAAAGAATACAACAATAATACTATTTTTATACCGACGACTGGAGAAGTTGGAAGCTCAGAGCCGCGGGTCATCATAGGCGCTTGAATCTCGAGTACGGAGCTTGTCGGAGCTGAGCACTTGAATGAATGTGTTGAAAGCAATTGATGTTGAAGCCAAGGGGGTGAACCCCTTTATATAGTCGTAGCTGGGGCGCCTGTGTTGAAGGGGGTGGCTGGCACGTGGCCTATCCTGCGAGAACCTCAATCCGCAGACTTGGCCAGCGCTTATCCCCTCAACCAGGGCGCCTGAGCTAACTAGGGCGCCAGTGTTAACACAGGCACCTCAATGACTGATTCAGAGGCTTGCGTCACAGTTTGCTTCGAGTGCTTGGAATAGCCCTTCACTGGGGCGCCTGTTTTAACACATGCGCCTAGCCCAGTAGGGCGCCTCACTCCATTGAGGCGCCATAATGCAGAAACCTTCATTCTTTCGTTCCTGCAACCAAGGTTAGTTCCAAAACACAACATGCATATAAATGATATAGATTAAACCTTGATTTACAGTCTGAGTTGTCTTGGTTCTGACTTTGGGCTTCCCAAATGGAACCCTAGGTCGAACCAATGCCTAATATTCCCTCCTACGGGGAACGCGTCCTCACCTACTCCTCTCGGGAGAGTTTACCTGTTTGCCAACCGGCTCATCCGGGTGGACTTTTGCCTAGCTTCACTCACCAGGTCTTAGCGCCCAGCTTCACACACCAGGTCTTAGTGCCCAGCTTCACTCACCAGGTCTTAGTGCCCAGCTTCACTCACCAAGTCTTAGCGCCCAGCTTCACTCACCAGTTCTTAGTGCCCAATTCATAGAACCAGGACATAGTATCTAGTGTACCTAGGACTTTTCCTGCAAACATGATTAACCTTGTTAGATCACAACACACCTTAACTTCTGAACCTTTTGCCATTATCAAAATATAGGTTTGACTTTGGTGCTTCTGCCACCAACAATCTCCTCCTTTTTGATTTATGGCAACACGGTTCAAAAAGTTAAGTTAAAACAAATCATTTTATAACACATCTAACAAGCAAGATTACTTAAAATAATTTTCAATTATCTCCCCCTGAAACAAACATTCTCCCCCTCAAACAAGCATTCAGTTTTTGTAAAAACTTCTAATTGCTTTTAAGTTTGACTAAGTGTTTTGCAAAAACATTTTTACCAAAAAAACTTTTTACACTTAGACAATTTTCAACATAGACAAGTTTTGCATGCCTAAATTTTGGTTTTTAAAAAAACTTTTACTTACAAGGCTTTGCAAAAGGAATTTTACAAAAAAATTTAATCAAGATTTTAAATGGGTTTCAAATTTTGCACACTTAGAAAGATTTTGCTTAAGAATAGTTTGTGCAAAAAAAACATTTTACTTAAAACAAAAACTCTTTAAGGAATTTTTAAACAAGTTTTTCGTAAAGATTTGTTCTCTAAAAATTTACTTAGAAACATTTGCCAAAAATTTCAAAAGATTTTTGCTCAGACAAACTTTGTTTACTAAGGAATATTTTACTTAGAAATATATAGAAAAATATTCTTCGAAAATTTTGAATCACTTAGAAATTTTTGAAAGCTCTTAGAAATACTTAGAAGAAAATTTTGAAGTACTTAAAAAATTTGAAGCACTTAAAAATATTTGAAGCACTTAGACATTATTGAAAGTTCTTAGAAATACTTAGAAGAAAATTTTGAAGTACTGAAAAATTTGAAGCACTTAAAAAATTTGAAGCACTTAGAAAAAATTTTGAAGCCCTTAGACATTTTTGCTTTACTTTTTGAAGCAGAGATAAAAATTTGAAAAAAAATTGAAAAAAAATTCCCTCTTTTCTCCTTTCTCTCCCCCTTTGCCATATATCAAAAAAAATTGATAACAATTGTTGCAAGTTAATTTTGAATTAGAGCTAGTTACAAAATTGGAAGTCAGTATTGAACCAACTCTAGTGAAGTCAAGCAAAACAAACCAATTAATCTGACTCCGTTCGAGTCCTGTCTAACCAAGTTAGCTACTTACTAACTATTATAAAACAGTAGTTTTCACTAGGTTTAGTCAAGTTAAGTGATCTAATCAAGTTAGATTTGCTAAGCATGAATACTTAATTTGATTGTTATTCAATTTGTATTTATTGCCCCAATTACTGTAGATGCACTGACTTAAAGCATCTTGAATTAAGGCATAGACCTGAGCATCTCAACCCAGTCTAGGTTATCACTCAAAGTACCTTAAGGTGCTTGTGAGATGTTGGCTTCTAGATCTATAGGTGCATGCAGTTCTTGTTGGTGCAGAATGCACCCAAGTCAAACCTGTGTTTTGATATTGGCAAAATGGTTCAAAAGTTAAGGGTTAGTTGTTATCTAACAAGCTTCTTGAGTGTAGAGAAAAAGCCCTAGCGAAGGAATGCTAGGCACTGGCGAAGGACTGCCAGACAGGAGAAGCCCTAGCAAAGGACTGCTAGACACTGGCAAAGGACCGCTAGAATGCTAAAGCCCTAGCGAAGGACTGCTAGGCTGGCGAAGGACTGCTAGAAGAAAAGACCTAGTGAAGGGCAGCTTGGTAACTCAAGACCTGGCGAAGAACTGCCGGGCAAAAGTCCAACTGGAGGATCCGGTTGGCACCAGGTAAACTCTCCCGAGAGGAGTAGGTGAGGACGCGTTCCCCTTGAGGGAACATTAGGCGTCGATTCGACCTAGGGCTCCATTTCGGAGACCAAAGTCAGAACCAAGACAGCTAAGGATGTATAAAATAATAATATTGTTATTTGGACTAACCTTGGATGCAGGATCGAAGGACTGAGTATCTGCAGCTCAGAGAGCCTCAAAGGAGTGAGGCAGAAGCAGAGCAGGGCGCCCCGGACGACCAGGGCGCCCCCAAGGTCAACCCAAGTCTGTAAGAACCTCAACGCGCTTCGCCTCACTTGTCGCGGGCGCCCCGCGTGTCGCGGGCGCCCCCACTGCCAGCTGCCGAAGCGCATCCCTGCGAAGCGCGCTTCACCCGCTTGTCGCGGGCGCCCCGCGTGTCGCGGGCGCCCCCACTGCCAGCTGCCGAAGCGCATCCCTGCGAAGCTGAGGAGATGAGGCTTTGACCGGTCAATGCGGGCGCCCCGAGCCCTCCGGGCGCCCCGGTCAAACCGGATCCCGAGGATAAGGGGATCAGACGGCGACCGAGCTACAACCGGATCTGCTGCCACGTGGGGGGGCGCCCCCGTCGACCAGGGCGCCCCTAGGCCCTATATAAAGGGGCCTCGACCTCCTTCTTCAAAGCATCAATTACTGCGACGCTTCCACACTCTTCTGCTTCCACGACACGCTCCAGAACTCTTCCAACTCGAGCTGACGACGTCCTGCTGCTCCAACACTTCGATCTACACCGGACGTTGGTAACGAAGAGCTTAATTAAGTTTACTGGACTGATTCTGTAATACTTTTTATTGTAAACTTTCTCGAACGTATAGAATTGCCCGCAGAAAACGGTCAACGACCGTGGGCCTTGGAGTAGGAGTCGACACAGGCTCCGAACCAAGTAAAACGACCTTGTTAGCATTGTTTTTGTGTCTTATTTCCGCTGTGCACTTACTCTTTTTTTAAATCCGAACGATTTGCGACATTCACCCCCCCCCTCTCTCGCATTTCTCGATCCAACAAGTGGGATCAGAGCGGGGAATTCATACTTGGTGCAACCACCAGTTTAAAAATTTCGGATTTTTTTTTCCTCTCTCAATTTTTTTTAAATATTTTTCGTTCGAATTTTTCTTTCATGGTTGGTGCAACACCCCTTGAAATTTGTTTTTATTTATTCTTCCCGCACTACTAATCCAAGACCAAGTCTTGGAATATTTTTTGTTGGTTTTTTTGTTGTTTGCTATTTCAGAACAAATGGCCATCCAAGAAGGCTTTAGCACCGCTAGACCTCCACTTTTCAGTGGAGAAGACTTTCCTTACTGGAAAAGTCGAATGGAGGTCCACCTGAAAACTCAGGTGGATATGTGGATAATCATCCAGTCTGGACTGATGATTCCCACAAATGCTGAAGGCATACCGCAAAACTACTCAGAGTGGGACACTGCCCTTAAACGCAAAATCGAAGCTGACGCCAAAGCAACTCAGACCCTCCAATGCGGACTAACGAAAGAGGAGCTGAACCGCGTAGGCCCTTTCAACAGTGCCAAGGAGCTATGGGCTAAACTGATCGAGCTCCACGAAGGAACTTCAGATACGAGGATCAGCAAACGGGATCTGCTACTGAACAAGCTCTTCACCATCAAGATGGCAGATAACGAGACAGCAGCCCAGCTCCACGCCAGAATCCAGGAATTAATGAACGGTCTTCACGCAATAGGTCACCAGGTTCAAAATCGTGATCTTATAAGGTATGCCCTAAACGCGTTCCCTAGGACCACCTTGTGGGCATCTATGGTAGATGCATACAAGGTCTCTAGGGATCTTTCAAAAATTAAGTTAGATGAGTTATTTTCTGAACTTGAAATTCATGAACAGACTAACTGCAATTTGGCCGAGAAAAGTATAGCTTTCTTTGCAGGGAAAACAGGAAGGACAACTAAGAAGAAAACTCAAGTTGAACCCGAGTCTACCTCAGACTCAGAAACAGAAGATCAAGAAGGAGATCAATCTGAACTGGTCCGGCTAGCTCGAAGCTACTACAAAAAGTTGAAGAACCAAGCCAACACACGGAGAACAAGCCGAAGAAAGGATGAACCAGCTGAACCAGCAACTGACAAACACAAGCCCAACGTAACCTGCTACGAATGCAAGAAGAAGGGCCACTACAAGACTGAATGTCCAAGCCTAAAAGAGTCCAAAAAGACCAGAAAGAAAAAGACACTCCAAGCAACCTGGGATGAGTCTTCCTCAGAAGAAGAAGTAGAAGCACTCCAGTCCAATCTTCTAGCCCTGACCGCTTTGGATCAAATCGAGACTGACTCAGACTCGGACCAGGACGACGGCAAGCTGACCTTCTCCGACGACGGCGAAATAANTTTGACTCTCTGGCAGGTCAAGCAGGTACTGATATATCTGGCCACGTCTCGCTTGAGTCCAGACCACCAGAATCCTTTCTTTAAATCTTGATACATCTTAGTAGAACCAGGATGCATAGAGTACGGGGTACTGTGGGCTTCTTCTAAAATATTCCTTCTTAGTTCCTCATCATTGGGGACGCAAAGGCGGTCTCCAAAATAGAGGATGCCACTATCTGATACTCGAAACTCTGAATTTTCTGCCTCTTGGATCCCCTGCTTGATCTTCTGGATCTCTGGGTTTTGATCTTGCTTCTCTTGTATATCTTTAAGCAGGGTTGACTCTAGGGTCAATGCAGAAATTGCCCAACTATTACTTCGACTCCAAAATCTTTTATTTCTTTCTGAAGTGGTAGACACAGTGATGAAAGGGACATCAGTGCTGCACAGGATTTTCTGCTCAGTGCATCTGCCACTTTATTAGCTTTACCTGGGTGGTAGATGATTTCACAGTCATAATCTTTGACCAACTCTAGCCACCTGCGCTGC
Organism: Boesenbergia rotunda; assembly: GCA_024364735.1. NCBI lineage: Eukaryota > Viridiplantae > Streptophyta > Magnoliopsida > Zingiberales > Zingiberaceae > Boesenbergia > Boesenbergia rotunda. The sequence continues at coordinate 25,473 of JAGFNQ010007491.1, forward strand.
CTCATATTCAGGTCCTTCTGAGTGAAGAAGTACTTCAAACTCTGATGGTCTGTGAAGATTCTGCACTGCACTCCATATAGGTAGTGTCTCCAAAGCTTCAGTGCAAAAACCACAGCTGCTAGCTCAAGGTCGTGGGTAGGGTAATTCTTCTCATAGTCCTTGAGCTGTCTGGAGGCATATGCTATTACTTTACCATCTTGCATGAGGACAGCTCCAAGGCCCATCTTGGATGCATCACTGTAGATGTCAAAGGCCTTGTCACTCTCTGGAACAGTCAGGATGGGAGCACTGGTCAGTCTCTTCTTCAGCTCTAGAAAACTGTGCTCGCATTTATCTGACCATTCAAACTTCTGATTCTTTCTGGTCAGGGCTGTGAGAGGAGAGGCTATCTGGAAAAGTCTCCACAAATTTTCTGTAATATCCTGCCAGGCCTAAGAAGCTTCTGATCTCACTGGCATTCTTGGGTCTACACCAGTTGCTGACTGCTTCTATCTTGGCTGGATCAACTTGAATGCCTTCTTTGGATACAATGTGACCTAGGAAGGTCACCTGATCTAGCCAAAACTCACACTTTGAGAATTTTGCATAGAGCTTCTCCTGCTGAAGGATCTGCAGCACTATCCTCAAGTGTGTAGCATGGTCCTCTGGAGTCTGTGAGTATATGAGAATATCATCAATAAATACAATGACGAATTTATCGAGATACTCCCTGAAGATGTGGTTCATCAGCTCCATGAAGACTGCTGGAGCATTGGTTACTCCAAAAGGCATTACTACAAATTCGTAGTGGCCGTATCTTGTCCTGAAGGCCGTCCTGGGGATGTCACTTTCTTTAACCTTTAGCTGATGATACCCAGAACGTAGGTCTATCTTCGAGAACACTGTAGCCCCTTTGAGTTGATCAAATAAATCATCTATTCTAGGAAGGGGGTACTTGTTCTTGATGGTCACCTTGTTCAGAGCTCTGTAGTCTATGCACAGACGCATAGATCCATCCTTCTTCTTGACGAAAAGTACAGGAGCTCCCCAGGGTGAATGACTCGGCCGAATGAAACCCTTGTCTAGTAGCTCCTGGAGTTGCTCTTGTAATTCCTTCAACTCTGCTGGAGACATACGATATGGGGCCTTCGAGACCGGACCGGTACCGGGCACTAGCTCGATCTCGAATTCCACTTCTCGGTTAGGAGGTAGTCCAGGTAGTTCTTCGGGGAATACTTCTAGATATTCACAGACTACCCGTACATCCTCCTGCTTGAGTTCTTTCTTTGCTTCTGAGTTTACTACGTGTGCCAGAAAACCAGCACACCTTGCTCTAGCATCTGGTGGGCTGCCAAGGCTGAGAGGAATTTCTGAGTCTTCCTCTTTGGGGCTCCTTGAAACTCGAATGGTGGTTCTCCTTCTAGGCTGAAAACCACCTTCCTTCTACGGCAGTCCACTGAAGCGCTGTACTTACTGAGGAAATCCATGCCCAATATGATGTCGAAGTCCTGCATCGCAAGGACTATCAGATCGACATGTAGCTCTCGGTCTGAAATCTTGATTGGCACAGCCCGGAGCCGCTGGGTGGATTCCATGATTTCCCCTGAAGGGAGAGTTGTCAGGAATCTAGACTCCCAACTCTCTGTAGGCACCTGTAACTTACTAGCAAAAGGTACTGATACGAAAGAATGGGTCGCCCCAGTGTCAAACAGTGTAGTAGCTAAATGCTGAAAAATAACTATTTGACCTGTTACGACCGTGGAGGCGCTGGCAGCTTCTTCCTTCGTGAGGGAAAAGACTCTGGCATTGGTTGGAACTGGTGCTGCTTCCAATCCTCCCTGACTGATCTGAGGTCCCTCCAGCATAGTAGGCATGTAATGTAACTGAGGCTGGCCTCCATACTGAACGGACTGCTGAGGAAGTACTTTAAACTTGTTTGGGCAGTCTCTGGATCTGTGTCCCTCTTGTCCACATGAATAGCATCCAGTTACACCCAAAAGGCATGTTCCTGGATGGTTCCTCCCACACTTAGGACAAGGTGGATACCTAGCTTGCTTATTCTCTGGTTTTCCTTTCTGGCTGCCAGGCCACTGCTTCCTTTTGTGGTTCTTGTTCTTCCAGTTCTGGCTATTTGGCTGAGGCTTCTGGCCTCCTATTGTCTTGTTCTCAATCAGGACTGGCTTCTACTGTGCTTGCTGTGCCTTGATGCTATTCAGGTAGTGCTCTGAGATTAGGGCACTACTGACCAACTCCTCGCTGGTCTGGGGTCGGTGCATCCCGCTGTTCACGTTGAGTGCTATCTCCGGGTTCAGCATGCGAAGCATCAGTCTGACTCGCTCCTTATCTGTGCTGACTAGCTCTGGGCAGAGACGAGCTAGTCTGTTGAACTTTGCAACTGCTTCTCCCACTGGTAGGCTACCCTGTCTGAACTCCATGAAGTCCTCGAAGTGCTTGTTGGTAACCTTCATGTGGAAGAATTCCTCATAGAACTCGTGCTCAAAATCTGCCCAGCTCATCTGGTTGACTATCTTCTTACTCTTGACTTGCTCCCACCACATACGAGCATCTCCAGTTAGGCAGAAGGAGACACATTTGACTTTCTCAACCTCTGGCCAGTCAAGAAGCTCCATCGTGCTCTCTAAAGTCTTGAACCAAGCCTGGGCATCCCAGGGCTCAGTCGTGCCTGAGAAGTTTTCTGGTTTCAGCCTCTGCCACTGGACGAGGTAAGCTTCTTGTCTTCGGTTCACGGCAGGGGTCTCCTGTGTGACAGATGGAACTTCAGCCACCACTGGGGTTCCCACTCCTGCCGTGGGTGGTGTAGGGGGCTCTGGGTGCTGATTCGCCATCAGTGTGGCGATGGTCTTCTGTTGTTCTGTAATCTGAGCTTGCATTTGAGCAATGACTGCCATCAGGTTTGGCTGTTCTGTGCCAGGCTCATTGTTCTCTTGAACTGGAGTTCTGTTATTAGCATTAGGAGCTCGGCCTCTTCTTGCCATCTAATAATGCATAAGGGAACAAGAAATCACTATTACATCTCTAGGTATAAACTTGTCTACTTACTTAGAAATCTAATATCCATTCTAGGGATTAAACATGATTCCGTGATACTAAGGGATTAAACATGCTTCCTTGTTCTATGCACATGTGAGTAGTACTTAAGCATTTCTCAATACTGCAATTAAATAAAGGAGCAATAGAAAAACTGAAACTTAAAGCTTTCTAACTTGAAGACGGCAAGGTTGATGCTGATGTGTGTGTGATGCTGGAGAATAGGAACTGCTATGATACCACCTGTAGCGACCCGACTTCTCTCTCTACCTTAGACGGATCGTTACTTTTCTCTACTTCTCAACTTTTATACATGACTAAAGAAAATTGCGGAAATCTTTTTTTTTTCTTTTAAATTCTGCTAACAATTATATTCTAACTTAAGCAATCATGTATAATAATACCATGTCATACTTTCTTCTCAAATCCCATAGCTAATACCTGTTGAAAACAGCCTTACCCTTCTTAAACTGCCTGTACCAGTCGACTGGTGACGTGGCAGTCGACTGGTACGCCTGTCATCAGTTTTACAGGTTTCGGCCCTTGCTTTCCAAGTCCACCATTCCTTCAATTTCGAGCCATATCAAACTACGACACCATTTCTATACTCTATATCAGTTTCCTAAACAATTTAGCCAATCAAACGAATCCCTAAACTTGAATTTAGGACTTTTATGGAAGAAAATAAACTAAACAAGTTTATATAAACTTTAACAATAGAGTTTGTACCAATCTTGACTTCTATGAATTTATAACACCAAATACATGTTCTACAACCTTGCTAAAGCATTATGAAATGTGATTGCAACTTTTCTGAACATTTTTAAGCAATAAAAACTTGATTCAAAGGAAAATTGATACTATCTTGGCACGAACTCCTTTTCCTCTAACAAAGTATCAATATCTCTAACTACTCACACTTCTACTCATCCAATGCAATCATAAGGATATATATGCTAAATGAATTGACATGGAATCTTTACTCTAAGAAATTTAGCATGTAAAACTATCCAAAACTCATATACTCAATAATCTCCATAAGCAAGAACTTGAAATTTGAATAACTTAAACAATGTAATTCAAATAACTAAATTGTCTCGTCTCAAGGATCTCTCCATAATCAGCCACCACACACACTCTACTCAGCACCGCCTCGTCGTCTTCCTTCAGAATTGCTTGCCTTTACCTTTATCTGCAGTAAGAGAAAATGCATCTATAAGCATAAAGCTTAGTAAGTACTATCTAGCTCACAAAAACTCTAAATATGCAAACATGCTTCTAGATCAAACTGAACATCATATGAGATACTAATATGCTTGAAAGAAAAACTAAGAACATGTATAGCTCAAAACATGCATACTCAAGCAATAAATAATCTCAATTTACTTTTCTTGGCTCAACTTGAAACTTTAGCTATTCTTTAACTTTTGAAAACTTTCTGAAACTTTAGAAAACTTTGCTAAAGCATATACTTGAAAATAATAATCACTTGGTTCCACTGAAGACGTAGGTACCATCTGATATGCGCGTTCCCTAAAAGGTTGGGGTAGCGAGCCACCAATCCTAATAGAGCAGACCTTGGTCTACCAGGGCCAAGACCTTGGAATTGGACACCTGGATTTCTTTAACGACGCCCTTGGACGCCGGGTACTGGCCTTAGAAAATAAAATAGCTTTTCTTACTTTTCTTTCTTATCTGTAAATGCCTTGGCATTTTCTAGAGCACCTTGCGTGCTAAAATCCCTAAGTCTTGACTTTTGGGGATTTCTTAAGGCCTTGGCCTTTTCTTTTCTTATCTTTATCTTCTCTTTTCTTTTCTCATAGCTTTCTTAGACCCTAAACTCATATAGGGTACATGAATAAACTTATACATAAGCATACAACAATTAATGAACTAAGATAACATGCAAAAACTTAAACAAAAAGGAAATAGCTCTTTTTAAAACTTTTAAAGGAAATTCTCGCGGCAAAACCGCCTCTTACTGCAGGTGAGCAGTACTTACATTGATATCTTGGACTTACAACCAAGATTGACGACTAGAGCTCGAGAAAACTTGAGATCTCGGAGAATTCTTTACGCCTACGCGTTCCTCTCGTCGCGGGGATCCCGAATATAGGATTATCTCTTGGAGAAGGGTCTCGGCCGGCCCTCCTTGGCCTTGATGTTGGTCGGCGTCGCCCAAGAGAGAAGAGGGAGTCAGCGTGAGGGTTTGGAGAGGAGAGAAATAAAACTTCTCTCTTTAATTGGCTATTTATACTTAAGGGTCGGATCAACCTAACTATCGCTTAAATACCCTTCTCTCCATCCGTTTCTGTGCTTGATACCCCTAGCCCAGCCGGTTGGGCGCTTGTGCTGTTTCGGTGTGGTCGCGGGTTCGAACCACCCGCTGCACTAAACCGGTTTTTCCTTTTTTTTTGGCTTTTTCCTTTTTCTAAAAATACCAAACGGACTCGGAAAATTCCATAAAAATACTCTAAAAATTCCTAAAAATATCTAGAATATTTCTAAACCATTTCTAAATAATTCCAAGGACTTTAAGAACTAAAAATGGAAATTTTGGGGCGTTACACTAGCTTGGAGGGCTAGGTTTGGAAAAGTCCTAATCCGGGAGAGTTGGGTGAAAAGTCCTAGCTTGGAGGGCTAGGTGAAAAGTCCTAGCTTAGAGGGCTAGGTGAAAAGTCCTAACTTGGAGGGTTAGGTGCAAATTCCCAACTTGGAGGGTTAGGTGAGAAATCCTTAGCTTGGAGGGCTAAGGTGGTTGGAGCCTCCTGGATCGGTCTGGTGACCGATCAGGGAGTTGGCACGGTGCTCCTTCGTGGATCAGTCTGGTGACCGATCCAGCGATGACTGATCGGTCTGGTGACCGATCAGGGAGTATTCGTTTCACCCACTGATTGGCTCCTGATCGGTCTGGTGACCGATCAGGGAGCAAACAATGAGGTTAAGTTCCCTTGCTGAACTGCTCCTGATTGGTCTGGTGACCGATCAGGATCACTGTGCAGATCGTTCGGGAGAACAGTCCAGTGTCGCAGGTTCCTCTCTATGATCGATCAGGACGGAGCCTGATCGGTCTGGACCCAGCCTGATCGGTCTGGTGACCGATCAGGATATTTCCTGATCGGTCCCGTGATCGATCAGGAGGTCTGGACTGCGAAGCTCAGAAATCGCCCAATAAAGGGGTGGATCGGTCCGGTGATCGATCCACAACCTGGGATCGGTCTGGTGACCGATCTAGGAGAGTCTCAAAGAAATCGCGATTTCTAATCGAGCGTTGGGGACTGATCAGGACGGAGCCTGATTGGTCCCTGATCAGTCTGGACCCAGCCTGATCGGTCTGGTGACCGATCAAGAGGTTCTCCGATCGGTCCGGTGACCGATCACTTTAATTCCCGATCAGGGAGTATTCGTTTCACCCACTGATTGGCTCCTGATCGGTCTGGTGACCGATCAGGAAGCCTGATCGGTCTGGTGACCGATCAGGAAGCAAATCAGTGGGTGAAACGAATACTCCCTGATCGGTCACCAGACCGATCATTCATCGCTGGATCGGTCACCAGACCGATCCATGAAAGTGCACCGTGCCAACTCCCTGATCGGTCACCAGACCGATCCAGGGGGCTCCAACCACCTTAGCCCTCCAAGCTAAGGATTTCTCACCTAACCCTCTAAGTTGGGAATTTGCACCTAACCCTCCAAGTTAGGACTTTTCACCTAGCCCTCCAAGCTAGGACTTCTCACGTAGCCCTCCAAGCTAGGACTTTGCACCTAACCCTCCAAGTTAGGACTTTTCACCTAGCCCTCCAAGCTAAGACTTTTCACCCACCTCTTCCGAATTAGGACTTTTCACACACCTAGCCCTCCAAGCTAGGATTTTTAACACCTAACCCTCCAAGTTAGGATTTTCCAACACCTAGCCCTCCAAGCTAGATTTTTCCATACCATGCCTGATCCCCGATCAGGACTTAATCATAATCATCATAATCATAATCAACCTAAACTAAAATCGATGTCAACTCCAAAACAACAATCAGGGCCAGACTGCATCAACAATCTTGAGCAAGCAACTGTACTCAGTGAAGCAACTGTCCCTTGCTTGAGCACTTGGAGGAAGGAACAAGAGGCTTTGAGTTCAATAGCGAGAAGACATGGAGAAAGGGTTCTTGTGTGAGATCATCGCTGGGTGAAGCTCGGAGAAAGCTTGCTGTGTTCTTGTCTTTGCTAAGTGCTAAGTAAGATCTTTCTTGTGTTTCATTGTGCTTAAACTATATCCTTGATTGAAACGCTGTGGAGAGGTTTCTCCACCGAGAAGGAGGTTGCTTTCTATCCGGTGTTCACCAGGACTTGATCTGCCGACGATCAAGGGATCGCCCACCTTACGGGCACGCCAAGGAGTAGGGGCAAGTTATCCCCGAACCTTGTAAACCCTCCTTGTTAGCGATCTTGCTAGTTGTGTTAGTTTGCTTTCGTTTTCTATTTTTCTGCATAATCTGTGTTTGCTACTTCCGCTGTGCTACTAACAAATCTAAGTGCAGAAATTTGATAAGTGTCAAAGTCCAAGTGATTGGCTATATTCACCCCCCCTCTCTAGCCATCTGGATTCCAACATAGACTACCATATGAAGTTTTACAGCCAGTTACTTCAATGAACTAACTCCCTTAACTAGCATTCATGTTTATCTCTGGACATCTCAATGTCACCAGCTAGTGAGAATCAACTGATTAGAGAATAACCCATGCTAGTCTCAACAGAATTGATAGTGTCCGTATTTATCAATTCATCGACTAGGGACAATTTCAATACTTCACAATTGCACATGTAGAGATAATCACTAGTTGTGAATTCATCACAAATTCTCTCATGCTGTGAATTGTATTGTGGACATTCAGTAAATGAGTTTAAGATCTCAATCAAATATACAAACATGAATACTCAAATAGTGAATATTCATTTATTAAAATAAATGATTACAATCATAAGGCGATTGCCTTAGGACACTTCTCTCATATCACTAACAAACTCCCACTTGGCCTAATGCCAATCGCTACAGTACCCAATACCACAGGCTCTAACATGTCCCTCGAACTTGCTTTGAGGCAAGGCCTTAGTTAAAGGATCCGCTAAATTCCTTTCAGTGGAAATTTTCTCAATTTGTATATCATTCCTACTTATAATCTCTTTGATCAGATGATAGCGGCAAAGCACATGTTTGGATCGCTGATGAGACCTTGGTTCCTTCGTTTCTGCAATAGCTCCATTGTTGTCACAGTAAATCGGAATTACTTCATCAATGGTTGGAACCACACTAAGTTCTGAGACAAACTTCTTGATCTAGACTGCTTCCTTTGCTGCTTCCGAAGCTGCAATATATTCCGCTTCCGTGGTAGAATCCGCTACGGTGTCTTGCTTGGAACTCTTCCAACTTATTGCGCCTCCATTGAAAATAAATACGTATCCGGACTGAGATTTGGAGTCATCCTTATCTGTCTGGAAACTGGCATCTGTATACCCACGTATTACCATATCACCTTCTCCATATATTAGGAACACATCCTTAGTGTTTCTTAAGTACTTGAGGATTGTCTTGACAGCCGCCCAATGATCTATTCCTGGATCAGACTGGTATCTGCTTGTGACGCTCAGAGCATACGATACATCGTGCCTAGTACATAACATAGCATACATGATAGATCCTATTGCGGATGCATAAGGAATCTTATTCATGCAAATCCTCTCGTCTTCTGTGCGCGGACATATAGACTTCGAAAGGTTGATCCCATGACTGATGGGAAGGTAACCTTTCTTGGATTCCGACATGCTAAACATTTCTAGCACTCGGTCTATATATGTAGACTACGAAAGACCAAGCAACCGTTTTGATCTATCTCTATAGATTCTAATCCCAAGGATATAGGTTGCTTCTCCCAGGACTTTCATGGAGATAGTTTTGGACAACCAAATTTTAACTGACTGTAAGACTGATATATCGTTTTCTATAAGTAATATGTCATCGACATATAACACTAGGAATACGACTGCACTCCCACTAACCTTCTTGTACACACAAGGTTCGTCAGGATTTTGTGAGAAATCAAACTCTTTGATTGTCTCATCAAAACGGATGTTCCAGCTCCTGGATGCTTGCTTTAGTCCATATATGGATCGTCGAAGCTTGCATACTTTGGTTTTATTAACCGATGTAAAACCTTTAGGTTGTATCATGTATACATCCTCAAGCAGGTTTTCATTAAGGAAAGCTATTTTCACATCCATTTGCCATATCTCATAATCATAATGAGTTGATATGGCCAGGAGCATCCGAATGGATTTAAGCATAACTACTGGCGAATAGGTTTCGTCATAATCAATTCCTTGTTTCTGACGATATCCTTTTTCCACTAATCTAGCCTTAAAGGTAACAACATTACCTTCCATGTCGGTTTTCTTCTTGAAAACCCACTTGCACCCTATGGGCTTAATCCCTTCAGGTGGGTTAACCAAGTCCCATACTTGATTTTTGTACATGGAATCCATTTCCGACTTCATGGCTTCAAGCCATTTATCCCTTTTTGAATTTTTCAGAATATCTTCATAACTGATAGGTTCATCATCGTTAATGAGTAACATGTCGTTCGATTCACTTATGAGAAATCCGTATCTCTCTGGAATATTGCGTGTCCTATCAGACCTACGAAGAAGTGGTGTTATTTTAGGTTCAACTGATAGCTCATCATTATGAGTTATTGGTTGTGGGTCTAGACTAGGTGTCTATGTAATGCCTATTGGAGTTTCTTGAACTTCTTCAAGTTCAATGCTACTCCCACTGTTTTCTTGTAAAAGAAATTCTTTTTCTAGAAATACAGCATGCCTTGTAACAAACACCTTTTGTTCCAAGAGATGATAGAATTGGTAACCCTTCGTTTCCTTAGGGTATCCAATAAATAGACATTTATCAGACTTAGCATCCAATTTGTCTGATATAGTCCGCTTTACATAAGCAGGACAACCCCATATTTTTAGGTGAGATAAATGAGGTTTCTTACTATTCCACGTCTTATATGGAGTAGTAGAGACTACCTTGGTCGGGACTCTGTTTAGTAAGTAAACAACTGTCTTAAGCGCATTGCCCCAAAAGGATTTTGGAAGAGTTTCATGATTAATCATAGATCTAACCATGCCCATCAAGGTTCGGTTACGCCTCTCAGATACACCATTATGCTGTTGTGTATATGGCGGAGTCCATTGAGACAATATCCCATTGTCCCTAAGATAATCTTGAAACTCTTGACTTAAGTATTCACCACCCCGATCGGATCGAAGTATCTTAATACTTTTGCCAAGCTGTTTCTCTACTTTACTTCTGAACTCTTTGAATTTCTCAAAAGCTTCAGATTTGTGTTTCATTAAAAACACATACCCGAATCGTGAGTGATTATCGATAAAGGTAATGAAGTAGCTATAACCTCCTTGTGCAAGAGTTGACATTGGTCCACATACATCAGTATGTATTAGACCAAGCAATTCTCCCACTGGTTTACCTTTTTCGGAAAAAGGTAATTTGGTCATCTTTCCTTTTAAGCATGATTCGCATGTATCAAATGAACCGGGTTCAAATGATTCCAGAATTCCACATCGGTGTAATTTGGTCATGCGTTTCTTACTTACATGGCCAAGGCGACAATGTCACATATAGGAGTCTATTTGATTATCTATTCGAGCACGTTTGTTGCTAACTTCGATATTGAAAATGTCACCGGATAAATCTAACGTGTAGATACCATTGCATAAAGTTCCGGTCCCATAAAGAACACCATTTAAAGTTATGTAACAGCAATTATTACTAAAAGTTAAATGATAACCCTTTTCATTCAAGCATGAAATAGATACAATGTTCTTTATTAACGAAGGAACAAAATAACAATTATCCAATTCTAAGACAAGTCCAGTAGGGAGCTTTAGCAAATATGTTCTGATTGCAACAACAGCAATCTTTGCTCCATTTCCAACTCGCAAATTTGCTTCTCCCTTGACGAGTCTTCTTCTATTCCTTAGCCCCTGTATGTCATTACATATATGTGAGCTACACACAGTATCAAGTACCCAGGTGTCCGAGGAAATAGAGTGACATTCAATAACGAAGATACCTGAAGAGGATGGGGTATCGGATGCCTTCTTCTTCAAGGACTCAAGATAAACCTTGCAGTTTCTTCGCCAGTGGCCCTCCTTGCCGCAGTGATGGCAAGTACCTTTTGGTGCCTTTTCAATCTTTTTGGCCTTTTTCTTCCTTCCCTTATTTTGTTCTTTGGGCTTCCTCTTAGAGCCTTTCTTTGAGGAACCAACTAACAGTATCATCTTCTGATCCTGCTTTATAGAAGGCTCTACAGTCTTCAGCAGGTTAAGCAACTCAGGAATGGTAGTCTCCAGTTTGTTCATCCGATAGTTTATCACAAACTGTGAGTAACTCTTGGGCAAACAATGCAGAATTAAGTAAATACTTAGTTCATGATCCATTGCAAATCCGAGTGTGCCTAGTCGTTCAATGTACCCCAACATCTTCAACACAAACTGTGAAACAGAAGTGCCTTCCTGCATCTTAGAGGTGAAGAGGAGTCTGGAGACCTCAAACCTTTCGGATCTCGCCTGCTCGTCAAACAGCTCATGAAGATGGAAGACGATGGTATGTGCATCCATATGCTCATGCTGCTTTTGTAGCTCAGGTACCATAGCGGACAGCATGATGCAATTCGCAAGTTCAGAATCGGCCACATGTTTCTGATAGGCCACTAACTGGTCTGGAGTTGCATCTTCAGGAGGATAGTTGGGAAGTTGTTCTTCAAGGACATAAGCAAGCTTTTCTGCCTTGAGGACTATCCTCAGGTTTCGAAGTCAGTCCATGAAGTTTGGCCCGGTCAGCTTATTGGTGTCCAAAATGAAACACAAATTCAGAGAAGACATGATTAGGTGATTATCCTAGAAATACAAATTGAGGTTATGTGATGAGAATGATAAAGAATACATCAATATACATTAATTAAATCCTATTTATTTTTTGAATTGAATAACCCTTTTTATCAATTCGGGAGATTGTAGGAACATCTCCAAATAGGTTGATATCCAACCATAGATAACAACCATGGCTAGAGTCCATCAAGTTATTCTTAGCTATGAAGATAGGTAATTATACCGATTACATATTATACATATGTAATTATCACATTATGCTATCAACTAATTGAATGTTTGCATAAATCATTGGGTTGTTAACTCATTAACAAGTATGCAACAATATACATACCACCCAACTGCACCTCTCTTTACATCGACCTTGGCTGTGGCACAACAAATCGATGCTCCAAGCTTAAGGTTGACCCATTAATCAAGAAATAGTTTTAATATGGTTGGAGCTCATTCAACCGTTTAGTCAGGCTTGGATGTGTCCAATAACCAAAACTAAGGATTGACCTCTGACTCCAACTATATTAATCATAAATTAATTCCATGGTTTGAACATGTTGAGGTTCACGCTGGGCATGGATGTGTCCATCAACCCAAACGAGAAACAAAACTCCGGTTTTAACCATATTAATGGAAGGTGTTGGCCATAATATTTTGTAAGGGGTTTTGGGTCTCATCCTTTTCTTTTATGCACATTCATGACATATAATTATGTCATGTTCTAACGATTTCCTTAACAAAGTATGTATGTGACTTAATTTATCAAATCTCATTAATTGAATTAGGAACCGGATTTCCTAATTCTAATTTCATACTTTATTCAAGGAATTGTTTTGGGAAACAATTTCCTGAATTATCATAATCAATTTCGGAAATAATATGTTTAAGACTTTGATTTCTCTAAATCAAATCTTATTAAATTAAGAGACAGATTCCCTTAATTCAACCACATATTATTTTTAGGAAAATCTTATTTAAGGAAATATACTCTATATGAAACAATTTTCCTAATTAATTTTGGAGACAATAATATGTAAGAGCATCACCTCATAAATCAAATAAGGAAATTATCGTTTGAGAATCACCTCAAAAATTTCCAAGATTTGATCACATATTTTATTTATGGAAAATTAATATCAATAACTTAATTTGGACTGCTCCTCGAGGCTCAATCCAAAATAAGAATTTGACAATTTAAATTCAATTTAGGAAATTTAATTATAACAACTAACTTTAAATTGGACGGCTCCCCGAGGCTCAATCCAAAATAACGAATTTGTAAATAATTTAATTTCTAATTATAAATTTAAATGCCAATTAAGATTCCCATAATTTGTCTAGACTTTCTTGAAAGAAAGTGCCCAAAATTGCGAGCTTTCCATAAATGGAAAGTTTCCAAAAATAAAAGGTTTTCAGAATAATTATAAGTTTCTGGTACAAAGAAAACTTACGTTTTTCCAAAATTGGAAAATTTCCAAAATAGCAAATTTCCAAAAATGGAAAGTTTCCAAAAATGGAAAGTTTTCACAATTATCATAAATTTCAGAAACAGAGATATTTCTAAAGTTTGCGAAATTTCATGAGGATTTCAAAACATTGAAATTCCTAAATCGAAAATTTACCATAATTGGAAAGTTTCTATAATTGAAAATTTTCCAAAATTGAGATCATAATAAAGCTTTCTGCAAAACAATAATATGATTATGTCGAACACAAACCTGGCTCTGATACCACTGTTGGGACCGGGTACATGTTGACATGGATGCGGGTTCGTAATTTTAAAATTAATTACGTGCAGTGGAAAGTTTAGCATAAATAATTTTTTAAATTATTTAACCACACATCTAAGCATGCAATTTTATCTTGTGTAGACATGATCATATATTTACCTCGCGTAACTCGAAGGAAGGGATGAGATCTAACCGTAAGTGTCCCTTGGAAGCTCTGCCTCTATTCGCGTCCACGCCGAGTGTCTTCGGGATGACTTCGCAAAGCCACGAGTTTCGTATTCTCGAGAACTACTAGATTCTCCGAGAACGCAATGAGAAAAACCAAGAGAGAAGTCGGAAGACTAACCACAAAAGGATGGCCAGCTGGTGCTCCTTCTTGGGGCTGGTTGGCGCACGGCAAGAAGGGGAGAAGAGAAGGAGAGATAGAGAGGGAGAGAGCCTATGCCTTCATCTCTATGATTCACACCCAAGCCTTGCCTTGGGTCCTTTATATAGTGGCCTCTCAACCATCAAGCCTCTCAAATATGGAATAACTTATTCCATCATGCAAGTTTGATTTTATATCATGGTTAAAATCATATTTTAATTCATGATAAAAATCTTCTCTCCTATGGAATAAATTTCCTTATCATGGTAAATCAATCCATGATTGATTTTATAAAATAAACCAATCTATGGTTCATTTTAATTTCCATGAAAAATAAACCAAACCTTGGTTTATTATATAAAAATTTATATCATCCATAATTTTATAAAACAAGCCACACTTAGTTTATTTTATAAATTGAACCAAAAACTTGGTTCTCTCCCTTTGTTGTGGCCGACCAAGCAAAGAGGATGGAGACCCTCTTTGGCTAGCCCATCCAACCCAATCCCCCAATGAATTAAACTTATTTAATTCATCTATTAAGTCTTTAAAAGACTTAGTCATTTTACGCTTCCGATGCGTCTCTGAAAAAATTCAGATTCAACTTATCGTTTGGCTCAACCAAACCTAATCTCTCTTGATTGGAAAATCCAATTTTCGCCCGTTTTAAATCCCTCGGATTACTCGTAGTGCGTGTGACTAAATAGGCTTTCAATTTATGTTGGCCGTCTATAATTAATCAATTATAGAACGATCATGAGTGGCACCTAGTAGTACATCAGATCCCCAATTAATCGAATGATCAACGGTTGACCTCAAAAACAATTCTGAAACCCTTCAGCAGCTATAATGAATCGTGCCCCATTCCCTTCACCATCTTATACCCACTTGGTTCAGGACTTGGTCTATGTGTGTCAGTCCCCACTAGGCTGACTACGTCACACCTAGCCCAAGTAACGTTTTCTCGTCCTACGGATTCTAATTACACTCATGTATTTAAGAGATTCATACTCTGAACATATCATGCTCTGGCCAGAGGCTTCGAGTAACAATCCGACGATAGGCCTCGGGTATACATCTCCTCGGAAGAAGTGGTGAATCCTTTGTAGGCTGTTCAAACATCTTCGGGCACTTCGGCTTATACCCAATCTGTTGGATCGAGAGAAACGATAGAGGGGGGGGGGTGAATATCGTAAATCGTTCGGATTAGAGTTAGAGAAATTACGCAGCGGAAGAATTAAACACAAAACGCGAACACAAGATCTTTTACATGGTTCGGAGTCGCGGTCGGCTCCTACTCCAAGGCCCACGGTCGTTGACCGTTTACTGTGGGCAACTCTATATGTGCGCAAAACAGTTTACAGACAGATATGATAATTGTAGTACAGTAAACAAAACAAACAGCTCTTCGTTACCGATGTCCAGTGTAGATTGTCTTTTCGAATCAGAGGGACGTCGTCGGAGCTTGTATCTCGAGTCGGGTGGTTTCCGGAGCAGAGCGCGGGAGTAGAAGAGCGTGAGTGCGTTGGAAGAATTGATTTTTTTTTAGAAGCATTGGCGTTGGGTGCTATTTATAGCACTTTGGGGCGACCTGGACGTCGAGGGCGCCCCACCACGTGTCAGCCGATCCGAGATTCTCTCGGTCATCCCTTATCCCTCTCGAATAGGGTTGAGGTTGACTCTGGGGGCGCCCGGGACGCTGGGGGCGCCCTGGTTGACCCGATCTGCTGGTTTCTCGGCTAGATAAGTCTTATCCTCTCCGTTGGCTTGAGTACGGGGCGCCCTGGGCACTGGGGGCGCCCGGGAGCACGGGGGCGCCCCGCCCAGTAAGCTCCCGAAGCACTTCTTTGCTTATCTTATTTTGTACTGGCCTTGGGGGCGCCCGGGACACTAGGGGCGCCCTGCTCAGCTACTTGCCTCTCTCCTTTGGGCATTCTGAGATGCATACACACATTCCTTCGGTCCTGCATCCAGGGTTAGTCCAAAACAATATAAAACAATAAGGTATTAGGTTTATACAGCCTTAGCTGTCTTGGTTCTGACTTTGGGTCTCCAAAATGGAGCCCTAGGTCGAACCGATGCCTACTGTTCCCTCGATGGGGAACGCGTCCTCACCTACTCCTCTTAGGAGAATTTACCTGATGCCAACCGACTCCTCCGGTTGGACTTTTGCCTAGCGGTCCTTCGCTCAGTGCCTAGCAGTCCTTTGCTAGGTCTTGGATACCAAGCTGTCCTTCGCCCGGTGCCTAGCATTCCTTCGCTAGGTCTTCAGATCCTGGCCGGCCTTCGCCAGGTGCCTAGCAGTCCTTCGCTAGGTCTTCGTATCCTGGCAGACCTTCGCCAGGTGCCCAGCTGTCCTTCGGCAGGACTTAGGGTTTCAGTGCCTAGCAATCCTTTGCTAGGTGCCTAACATTCCCTTGCTAGGACTTCAATCTGCACACTCAAGCAGCATGTTAGATAACAAATATGACTTAACTTTTGAACCCTTTGCCATTTATCAAAACACAGGTTCGACTTGGGTGCTTTCTGCACCAACAATCTACCCCTTTTTGATTTATGACAACCCTGGTTCAAAAAGTTAAGTTAATCAGAACATATAAAATGAAATTTTGTTTCCTCCCCTGGAAGGAATCTCCCCCTAGATTTTTCAAAAGTTCGTGGGGTTTTGAGAATAAATTCTATGTCTAAAGATGGATTTAATTTTACTTAGAACGATTTTCAATAGAAACTTTAAAGACATATTTTCCAAAATAATTTTGGTTGTGCACTTTGGAAAATTTATACTTATAGGAAAATTTTGAAAACTTAAATTAAATTCTTAGGAAAATTTTGAAAACTTAAGTTTTGAGTACTTAAGAGATTCTTTTGAAAACTTATGTTTTAAGTACTTAGGAAAATTTTGAAAACTTAAGTTAAAAATATTTTAAAAAGCAGCTTAAGTTTAAAAAAACTTTGAATAAAAGCTTAGTACTTTTTTGAAAATATATTAAGTAATTTTGAAAAATAGATAGATTAAGTACTTTTTGAATAAAGGATAAGGTTTTGAATTTTTGAAAAAAAAATTTAAAGCCTTCTCTCCTTTCCTACCTCTCCCCCTTTGCCATATATCAAAAATAAAGAAATGTAGCAAAAAAAAGGTTGCATAATGGCAGAAAAAAATAAACTGCATAATTTGCTATACTGAACCAATACAGGATATGAACTAAACCAAATCAATTTCAATTTTCTCTTTTAGGGTCCTGTCTAACCCAATTAGCTACTTACTAACTGTTATAAATAGTAGTTTTCGCTAGGGTTAGTCAAGTTAAGTGTTCTGTTCAAGTTAGAGTTTCTAAACTTGACACTTTACTTGATTACTGTGTAAGTTGTATTTAGTGCCCCAATTACTGTAGATGCACTGATCTACATCTTGATTATGACAAAGACCTAAGCATCTCAACCTATTCTAGGTTATCAATCAAGAGTACCCTAAGGAGCTTATGAGATGCTGGCTTCTAAATCTATAGGTGCATGCAGTTCTAGGGTTAGGGCCTAGGCTAAGTCCATTTGCTAAAAAGCCCTAGTTTTGTAGGGGTAGTTTTACAATAAAACTAAGTTGAAAACTTTATTTATTTTAAAAAACATTTCAAAACTAAGTAAAAGCTGATTTTGAAAGCAGTTAAAAACTACTTTAGAAACTGATTTTAAAATGAGTAAAGCAGTAAGAAAAACCAAAGAGTAGAGTAAGCCTATTCTACCAAGCATAATCCTAACTGCCTTCTTAGTGAGCTGAACCCAGACTCAGGTAGGGGTTTAGTGAATATATTGTTGGTGTAGGAAGAACCATATCGAACCTTGTTTTGGTATTGGCAAAGGATTCAAAGTTAAGTTCATTTGTGATCTAATAAAGTTACTTGAGTGTGTAGAAAGAAGTCCTGCGAAGGGCTGCTAGGCACCTGGCGAAGGACTGCCAGGAAACAAAGTCCTAGCGAAGGGTTGCTAGGCACCTGACGAAGGACTGCCAGGAAACAAAGTCCTAGCGAAGGGCTGCTAGGCACCTGGCGATGGACTGCCACGAAACAATGTCCTAGCGAAGGGCTGCTAGGCACCTAGCGAAGGACTGCCAGGATTCAAAGCCCTAGTGAAGGACTGCTAGGCACCTGGCGAAGGAATGCCAGGATACAAAGACCTAGCGAAGGACTGCTAGGCACCAGGCGAAGGACAACTTGGTACTGAAGACCTAGCGAAGGACAGCTAGGCACCTGGCGAAGGACTGCTGGGCAAAAAGTCCTACCGGAGGAGCCGGTTGGCATCAGGTAAATTCTCCTAAGAGGAGCAGGTGAGGACGCGTTCCACGTCGAGGGAACAGTAGGCGTCGGAATCGACCTAGGGTTCCATTTTGGAGACCTAAAGTCAGAACCAAGACAGCTAAGGATGTATAAAACTAATATATTATTGCTCTATGTTATTTTGGACTAACCCTGGATGCAGGACCGAAGGAACGAGTGTCTGCAGCTCAGAGAGCCTCAAAGGAGTGAGGCAGAAGCTGAGTAGGGCGCCCGGAGTGTCCCGGGTGCCCCCAAGGTCAATACAAAAAAAGGAGAGCAAGTGAATACTTCGACAGCTCATGGGCGGGTCGCCCCCGTGCTCCCGGGCGCCCCCCATGCTCCTGGGTACCCCGGATGGTCCGGGCGCCCCTAGATCAAGGTAAGGAAGCGGAAGCCAGCGATGCCAATGGATAAGAGTTGACCCGGTCAACCCGGGCACCCCCAGCATCCAGGGCGCCCCCGTCAAAGCCTGATCCCGAGTTTGAAGGGATCAGAGTTGACCGAGAGGAACTCGGATCAGCTGACACGTGGGGGGGGGGGTGCCCCCGACGTTTCGGGCGCCCCCAGGGGCTATAAAAGGGCCCTCGACCCCAAGGCTTTGAACAATCAATTCTTCCAACGCATTCACACTCTTCTACTCCCGCGCTCTGCTCTGAAAACCTCCTGACTCGAGATACAAGCGTCGACGACGTCCCTCTGCTCAGAAAATACAATCTACACTGGACGTCGGTAACGAAGAGCCACTTTTAAGTTTACTGTACCATTTCGTGTAATACAATTTGTAAACTGGTTTTGTGCACATATAGAATTGACCGCAGTAAACGGTCAACGACCGTGGGCCTTGGAGTAGGAGCCGACTGCGACTCCGAACCAAGTAAAACTACTTGCGTCTTTGTGTTGTGATTTAATTTTCTGCTGCGTATGCTCTTATTTTTAATCCAAAAACGATTTACGATATTCACTCCCCCTCTATCGTTTCTCTCGATCCAATAAGTGGTATCAGAGCGGGGAAGCTCAAATTTAGTGCAACCACCAATTTGGGAGTTTTTTGGATTTATGAAATTCTTTTCATTTTATTTCTTTTCTTTTTGTTAATCAACACCACTCGATCATTTCCGCTTTTTATTTTCAAATAAATAATATCTGTGGGTGGATTTAAAATAAATTTCTGCTTTTTATTTTCATTTTATTTCATTTCCGCCTTTTTCAATTTTGAATTTTCAATTTTCCACCATAAGTCAGAATTAATAAAACGATTAATTTTTGAAAATTTGACATAAATTTTTTTAATTATTATTTTAATATTTTTTTTCTCGAAATTTATGCTACCTTAAATCAAGCAAATTTTTCCCCAAACATTGAATTCTTACTGTTTCATCATTAATCAAATTTGATAAATATAATATTTTCAAAAATTTGTCATAAATTTTTTTTATTATTATTTTAATATCTTACCTCGAAATTCATGCAATATTTATCTTGGTTTATTTTTCTTCCTTCTCCCGCACTACTAATCCAAGACCAAGTCTTGGTACATTTTTGTATTTCTCTTGTGTACAAGGTTTAAAACAAATGGCCAACCAAGAATGGAACAGTGCCCCGTCCACCACTCTTCTCTAGTGAGAACATCAAAACCTGGAAGGGTCTATTGGAATCCCACCTAAAGGCCCATCTAGAACTATGGATGATAATCCAAATGGGGTTTACAGTACCTACAGAAGATGGAATGTCGATCGCCTGAGATAAAATGAACAAACCAACTCTGAGGATGATCGAGACAGATGCAAAGGCGACTGCGATCCTACAATGTGGCCTAACCAAGGAGCAACTCAAACTAGTAGGTCCATTCAGATGTGAGAGAGAAATTTGGGAAAAATTGATTAACCTTCATCAAGAGATCTCAGAAGAAGAAGAAGATCAAGTAAGCTATCTTGCACTCTCGGTCCAAGCACAAACAGCCGAGTCAGAGTCTGAACACGAATCCAAACCAGAGTCAGAAGACAAAGTGACTGAGACAAAAATGGTAACCAATTTTGAATTTGTTCTTGAATTACAATTATATAATCAGACTGATACTATAATGGTCGAGGAAGGTATAATTTCAAGTGCAGGGAAAACTCCAAAGAAGAAGCTTCAACCGGTACCCGAGTCCGACTCAGACTCGGAATCAGAAGACAATGGAGGAGATCGACCCAAACTGGTCCGGTTGACTCGCGACCACTACAAAATACTGAAGAAACAATCAAGCAGAAGAAAGATGGCTAAAATCAACGGGGAGCCCTCCAAAAAGAAATCTAAAGGTAAATTTACAGTATTTGAAAATCCATTATTTACCTTGAATAATATGATTGAACCTTATAAATTAGTTAAAGCAAACATTAGTAAATTGAAACAAGAAGATGAAATATTGAAACATAAGGTCAAAATGCTAGAAAGTCTAATTCACAATCTTGCTAATTCTAAAAACCTAGAATATCATTACAATTATGACGTGACTTAGTTGATTACTTTTCTTGCTTGTTTATTTTATTATGCTTTGAATTAGGATTGGTTAGTTTAAGGACTGAACCAACTTAACTGAAATTTGAACAACATAGTATTGGGTGGAGGTGAGATGATAGTACGTTAGGGAAGCCTTTTCTAATAAGGTAAAGTATACACTACTTGGTCTCTTTAGACTGGTGAAACTAGCCGAAGCTACCGATCCAAGACCCAAACAAGTTAGACCATAATTTACCAAAAAGTAATTTTGAAGATGAAATTTCACTAAAAGGCTTTGTCTAGGAAAGGGTTGATGATCCAATAAGGCTACGACCAAAGAAGGCCTTGTGCCTCGCCAAGACCTGGAAGCCAATTTTTGAAATTCAAATTCAATTTACTCATTGTTAAATTCGAATCTAACACAAATTTTTAGTTAATTTTAGATTCAAATATCTCTTTTCAAAATAAATTTAAATTGGGTTTAAAAATTAATTTAACTTTTCAAAATTTATCATGACCTTTTCAAAATAAATCTTTCTATTAAAGTATGCATCTCACAAAACAGTTAAGGATATCCTGTTTTGTCACTTAGAAATGGGTGAGATGCTTAGGACCTAAAAGTTGAGTCCAACCTAACCAACTAATTCAAATTAATCAAACTAAAATTAATTCAATTAAATCAAAATCAAATCTTAATTAAATCAATTAAATCAAATCTTAATTAAATCAATTAAATTAAATAAAATCTTAATTAAATCAATTAAATTCAATTAAATCTTAATTAAATCAATTAAATTCAATTAAATCTTAATTAAATCAATTAAATTCAATTAAATCTTAATAAATTAAATTTAATTCATCTAACTTTTTCAAATTTAATACATCTGACTTTTAAAATTCAAATTTAATTCATCTGACTTTTAAAATTCAAATTTAATTCAAATGACTTTTAAAATTCAAATTTAATTCAACAACCTTAAAATTCAAATTTAATTCAACCGAACAACTTTCAAAATTAAAATTTAATTCAACTAAACAAACTTAACCCTCTAAATTTTAATTTTCTCAAAAATCAAATTTAACTTTTTAACTAAGAGTTAATGTTTCAAATCATTGTAATTAAAATCAAGTCTCTTTTGTTCACTAACCTGAAATTTATTTCATAACATTTATTTCTTTCCTTTACCATTATACAAACATTTCTTTCAGACATTCAGTTTATTCTTGTATGGCTAAAAGTCACCTTGGGATTACTTAGGATATTTTTTTGTCTGCAGTCCGAGCTTAGATATTTATATTTTTTTTGGGACTTAAAAAAACTTCTTTTTTTTTATCATTTCCCCTTTTCAGTTTTCTATATTCATTTTCTCAAATAGGAGAATGAAATTATGTTTCAAATCATTAAAACAAAATACATTTTTTTCATCTCTTTTTGTTTGAATCAAACCCTAAGACTAAGAGGAGGATTAACTTGTGGTCAACAAGCCTCCTAGGACTGTGTCAGGTTTAGGGGGAGTTCAAATTAAAAGAAGAAGTTTAAAAATACTATGTTTTCAAACTATCACTCATGTTTTTCGAAAACTATGCTATCATATGTCTTTCAAACAATCATTTTTTTTTCAAAATGTTAATACTTCAAAATTCATTTTAAGAATTGTGCTTTTGATTTTAACAAACCCTAAAGATACAGAGGAAGGTCCACTTCATGACCTACAAGGACTCTGAGGATGTGTCAAATTTAGGGGGAGTCTAAACCAAAAGAAATTATTTCTAACAAGTAGTTTTCTTTGGCAATTATTTTTGAAATTATTAAATAATTCTTTTGATCTGAACTGACCCCTAAGGACTCAGAGGAAGAATACTTGTGGTCAACAAGCTTCTAATGACTATGTCAAGTTTAGGGGGAGGTTAAATTAAAAGAACTATTGAATATTTCAAAATAAGTTGTTTTAATACACAAGTTTTCAAAGTTCTTTTGAAAATACAACTAATTTGCCTTTAAAAATACCAATATTCTATTAGTAAATCCTTTTTGAAATACTTTTTGAAATTTTCTTGAGTTTGGAGAATTTCCAGGACACTTAGGGAAATGCCCTTGTAGTTAACAAGGTTTCCTAGGATTGTGTCAGACTGGAAAGGAAACCATGCCAAGTAAAGTATTATGTTTTCTTAAAACATTATGTTCAAAAGTATTTATTAATACTTATATTTGTTAAAAATGCATATTTTTTAAAGTACTTATATTCAAAAATTGCATAATATCTTTCAAAAATACTTCTATTTTTCAAAATATAATGTTTTTAAAAAGGTACTAATACTTTTCTAAGGCAATAGTATTCTAAGTACGTGAATTTTCTAAAGATTTGCCTATAAATACAAAATCTTTTTTCAAAATTGCACAATACCTTTCAAAGTGGAGTTTTGTTGGTGCAATTTAAGCGTTTTGCTAGGATTTCAAGAGTTATACTAAGTATTTTTATGTATTCAACACTCATAGGCTCTGATACACAAACTTTTTCTTAAAACTTATTTTTCTTTATTGATATATATAGCCAAGGGGGAGAGCAAGAAAGAGAGAAAGGAATTTTTTTATCTCCTTTTCGAAAAGCAAAAATTTCTAAGTGTTTTAAATTTTTTTAAGTGCATGTTTTTCCTAAGTAAAATTTTTCTTAGTAAATAAAATTTGTCTGAGTAAAAACTTTTTAGAAAATGTTGGCAAATGTTCCTAAGTAAGTTTTTTTTGGTGAAAAACTTGTCTAGAAAATTCTTAAAGATTTTGTTTTTTTTCAAAATACACAAAGTATTTCCAAGCATATTCTTCTAAGTGTGCAAATTCTTTTAAAACAAAATTTTCCAATTCTCAAAGTTGAAATTTTTTAGGGAAATTTGGATTCAAAATTTTGCCTAAGTAATTTGTTTTTGAAAGCTTTTAACAAAATTTAGGCTTGCTTTTCAAAAGTGTTTGTTGATACAAAAGCTTTTAGTGTTTTTGAAACACCTTGTCAAAAACTTATTGTTGGTAAAACTCAAAACTCCCTATTAGAAACCTTGTTCGCCCATGAATGTTTTTGATATATGTCAAAGGGGGAGGAAAGGTCAAAGTTAAGTGTTTTAAGTGTTTTATAACACAAGTATTCAGGGTTTTAGGGGGAGTATAAGAAATAAAGAGTTTTTTTTAACTCTACATTTATTCTGTTCATAAACAGTTATACTTCATTGTTTACCTTATGTTCTTAACTGTTATATGGTTTTAACTTAACTTTGAATTGTGTTGCCATAAATCAAAAAGGGGGAGATTGTTGGTGCAGGAAACACCATATCGAACCTTGTTTTGGTATTGGCAAAGGATTCAAAGTTAAGTTCATTTGTGATCTAATAAAGTTACTTGAGTGTGCAGAAAGAAGTCCTAGCGAAGGGCTGCTAGGCACCTGGCGAAGGACTGCCAGGAAACAAAGTCCTAGCGAAGGGCTGCTAGGCACCTGGCGAAGGACTACCAGGAAACAAAGTCCTAGCGAAGGGCTGCTAGGCACCTGGCGAAGGACTGCCAGGATACAAAGCCCTAGAGAAGGACTGCTAGGCACCTGGCGAAGGAATGCTAGGATACAAAGACCTAGCGAAGGACTGCTAGGCACCAGGCGAAGGACAGCTTGGTACTGAAGACCTGGCGAAGGACAGCTAGGCACCTGGCGAAGGACTGCTGGGCAAAAAGTCCAACCGGAGGAGCCGATTTGGCATCAGGTAAATTCTCCTTAGAGGAGTAGGTGAGGACGCGTTCCACGTCAAGGGAACAGTAGGCGTCGGTTCGACCTAGGGTTCCATTTTGGAGACCCAAAGTCAGAACCAAGACAGCTAAGGCTGTATAAAACTAATATATTATTGCTCTATGTTATTTTGGACTAACCCTAGATGTAGGACCGAAGGAATGAGTGTCTGCAGCTCAGAGAGCCTCAAAGGAGTGAGGCAGAAGCTGAGTAGGGCGCCCGAAGTGTCCCGGGCGCCCCCAAGGTCAATACAAAAAAAGGAGAGCAAGTGAATGCTTCGACAGCTCATGGGCGGGGCACCCCCATGCTCCCGGGCGTGCCCGTAAAAGCCTGATCTCGAGTTTGAATGGATCAGAGCTGACCGAGAGGAACTCGGATCAACTGACACGTGGGGGGGGGCGCCCCCGACGTTCCGGGCGCCCCCAGGGGCTATAAAAGGGCCCTCGACCCCAAGGCTTTGAACAATCAATTCTTCTAACGCATTCACGCTCTTCAACTCCCGCGCTCTGCTCCGGAAACCTCCCGACTCGAGATACAAGCGCCGACGACGTCCCTCTGCTCAGAAAATATAATCTACACCGGATGTCGGTAACGAAGAGCCACTTTTAATTTTACTATACTATTTCCTGTAATACAATTTGTAAACTGGTTTTGCACACATATAGAATTGCCCGCAGTAAACGGTCAATGACCGTGGGCCTTAGAGTAGGAGCCAATTGCGACTCCAAACCAAGTAAAACTGCTTGCGTCTTTTTGTTGTGATTTAATTTTCCGCTGCGTATGCTCTTATTTTTAATCGGAAAATGATTTATGATATTTACCCCCCCCCTCTATCATTTCTCTCGATCCAACATATGTCAGCTAAGATAGATTTAGAGTCTATATGCTTAAGGACTATTTCACCTCTTGCTACATGGTCTCTTACAAAGTGATGTTTCAATTCTATGTGTTTAGTTCTGGAATGTTGGATTGGGTTCTTAGTTAGATTAATCGAGCTTAGGTTGTCAATGAAAACTTGAATTTGGGTATAGTTGAGCTGGAAGTCCTTAAGAGTGTGCATCATCCATAAAAGTTGTGCTACACACTCTCCTAAGGAAACATACTCAGCTACAGTTGTGGATAGAGCTACACAGTGTTGTTTTCTGCTGCACCCACTTAGTGTCAATGATGGATTTGCCCTCAAGTTTAGGTACTAATTTCCAGACTTGGTTTCTTTCGAATTGGGCTAACTCTTCTTGCATAGCTATGATCCAATCAGGATCAGGTAGGGCTTCCTCTATTGTCTTAGGTTCAATTTTTGAAATCATGGCTATTTGACTAAGGTTTCTATAGGAAAACCTAGTTCTAACTCCTAATGTTGGATCACCCACAATTTGATCAGTTGGGTGACTAAGTCTGGGTTTCTGGGTTTTTCTTGAACTTGGTTTAGCCTCAGGTCCGGCTGGTCGATTTGGTTCACTATTTGGTTTAATGTTTGGTTCAATATTTGGTTCAATTGATTTAGAAGTTGGTTCAATAGTTAGTTTATTTAATGGTTCAATTAAAGGTTCAACAGTTTGTTCATTATCTTCTTGATCAGCATTTGATGAAGTTAGGTCTGGATTATCAAATGCTGAGTTGATTTCTTCATCAAATATTAAGTTTGTTGTTTCTTCAATTTTCTTAGTTTGTTTGTTGTAAACCCTATAGGCTCTACTTGAGGTTGAATATCCTAGGAAGATGCCTGGGGTTGACTTAGACTGGAATTTTCCTAGATAGTCTTTGGTGTTTAGAATATGGACATTGCATCCAAAGACTCTTAGGTAGTGTAGATTTGGAAGTCTATAGTAGTATAATTCATAGGGTGTTTTGTTGTGTCGCTTGTTAATCAGGACCCTATTTTGGATGTAGCAAGCCGTAATAATTGCTTCTGCCCAATATTGGTTAGCTAAATTCAATTCATTGAGCATAGCCCTAGCGGCTTTCTGTAGGGTTCTATTTCTCCTTTCGACTATGCCATTTTGCTGTGGGGTTCTAGGACACAAAAATTCATGTATATACCCATTTACCTTACAGAATTCCTCGAACCGTTGATTTTCAAATTCTCCCCCATGGTCACTCCTAAGTCTTTTGATTTTAGTATCGTTTTGATTTTCAATTAACTTACAGAATTCATTAAATAGGTTTAGGGTTTCATTTTTGGTCATTAGAAACCTAACCCAGGTAAACCTAGAGTAATCATCAACTACTACTAAGCAGTATTGGTTCCCGCTTAGTGATTTGACTCCATGTGAATCAAATAGGTCAAGGGGCAGGAGCTCAAGTGTGGTTTGAGTTAGATCAGATTGGATTAATTTATGATTTGACCTTGTTTGTTTGCCTTGATTACATGATTCACATATTAAGTTTTCATGATTTTTAATTTTGGGATACCTTTAATTAAGCCAAGTTGGGTGATTTTTGAAATAATTCTCAGATTAGTGTGACCTAGTCTCCTATGCCAGAGGTTTGATTGTTCTAACTGAGTTAACAAACATTTAGGTACTAGGGGTAGGTTTATAGTATAATCATTATTTTTCCTAGTGCCCTTAAGCATGATTTCCGAGTCTTGCAGGTTTCTAATCAGGCAGTTAGAATTGTTGAAGGTAACTACATAACCTGAATCACACAACTGACTTATGCTAAGCAAGTTAAAATTGAAATTTTCAACCAAAAACACTTTCTTAATGACAAAGTCAGATTTAAATTCAATATTACCTGACCTAATTACCTTGAGTGTAGCATTGTTACCAAATGCCACTGAGCCAAGGTTCTTGAACTTGCATTTGGTGAATTTCAATTTATCTCCAGTCATGTGTCTGGAGCAACCGCTATCCAACATCCATTGGTCCAAATCTTTATGTTCCTACACATAAAGAGTTTTGTTGATTTGGATCCAATTAGAATCAGGAATAGCCTAAATTGATTTTCACAGCCTAGTCTATCTCACCCAAATCTAGGGTTATCAATCACGTTAGCCTTACAGGTTTTGTGAGACAGGTTTTGGTAAATAGAATTATTTTAAAAAAATTATGATTTATTTTGAAAAACTTAAATTAATTTTGAAAACAGTTGATTTTGAGTTTATTTAAAAATTGTTTGAATCTACAATTAACTGATGACTTGTGTTAGATTCGAATTTGACATAGAATAATTTGAATTTGAATTTCACAGATTGGCTTCCAGGTCTTGGCGAGGCACTAGGCCTTCTTTGGCCGTAGCCTTATTGGATCATCAACCCTTTCCTTGACAAAGCCTTTCAATGAAATTTCATTTTCAAAATTAGTCCTTGAAAAATTCTGGTCTAACTAGTTTGGGTCTTGGATCGGTAGCTTCGACTAGTTTCACCAGTCTAAAGAGACCAAGTAGAGAATAATTGACCTTATTAGAATTGGTTTCCCTAACGTACTATCATCTAACCGCCACCCAATACTATGTTGTTCAAATTTCAGTTAAATTGGTTCAGTCCTTAACTAACCATTTCTAAGTCTAAGCATGTTAAATTGCAGGATTTAAATAAACAAACAATCATGCAATTTGAAAACAAGAATTCAATTTTATCTAATAATAAATATAGTTTTTAATTTGGCTCCCCCTAGACTAAAGCCATGATAATGGTTCGGCAAGATGTGAATCTTGTCCTTGGGGATCCAATACTGATTTGATCCAGTTTGTTTGTTCAGGTACAGTTTGGGTACCCATGCCTGAACTTTGGGTCTGGACTGGTTCAGTACAGCATAGTAGGATCTTTGTCTAGATTTGGTTCTATAGCCTAGTCTGGATCGATTTAGAACTGATTTCTGTTTTCCAAGAATCATGTCAAGACCCTTGGAACCAGAAGTGAATCGTTCTAAAGCTGATCTAAGGTCCTTAACCTGAGTTTTCAGGGAGGAATTCTCTTTCTCAAGTTTTTCAACTTGATTAGAGGTTCCTTCTTGAACCTTCTCAGTTAAGGATCTAAAATCAGCTCCCTCTTTCAGGAGTTTTACTTCTTGTCGGAGGGATTCGACTCGGAGTTTAGCTTTCGCCAAATCTCGAGAAAGATAAGAAATTAACTCATTTAACTGACTTCTAGAAAAACCACTTACCTTGATTTCACCGTCCTCTGAAAATGTCAGTCTGCCGTCGTCCTGTTCCGATTCTGACTCGGTCTCGATTTTTTCTGAGGCAGTTAGCGCGAGCAGGTTTGACTGTGGGACCTCTTCTTCTTTTTCGGAGGAGGACTCGTCCCACGTTGCTTGGAGTGCCTTCTTCTTCCTCGTCTTCTTTGTTTCCTTCAGGTTGGGGCATTCTGTCTTGTAGTGGCCCTTCTTCTTGCACTCGTAACAGGTCACGTTGGGCTTGTTCTTTTCATTTGAGGGTTCAGCTGGTTCATCCTTTCTTCGGCTGGCTTTTCTTCTGTTGGTTTGGTTCTTCAATTCCTTGTAGTAGTTCCGGGCCAATCGGACCAGCTTAGGTCGATCTCCTTCTTCGTCTTCTGAGTCTGAGTTTGAATCAGACTCGGGTGTAGGTTGAGGCTTCTTCTTGGTTGTCCTTCCAGTTTTACTTGCAACAAAGGCAATACCTTTCTCGGCCAGATTGCAGTTAGTCTGTTCATGTAATTCGAGTTCAGAAAATAGTTTGTCTAATTTAACTTTTGATAAGTCCCTTGAAACCTTGTATGCATCTACCATAGATGCCCACAAGGTGTTTCTTGGGAAAGCATTTAAAGCGTACCTTATTAGGTCACGATTTTCTACCTTGTGACCGATGGTGTGTAGTCCGTTCATTAGTTCCTGAATTCGGGCGTGAAGTTGAGCTGCTGTTTCGTTGTCGTTCATCTTGATCGTGTACAGCTTGTTCAGAAGGAGATCACTTTTGCTGATTCGAGTGTCTGAAGTTCCTTCGTGTAGCTCGATCAGTTTCCCCCAAAGCACCTTGGCACTGTTGAATGGACCCACCCGGTTCAGCTCCTCTTTTGTTAAGCCTCATTGGAGAGTCTGGGTCGCCTTTACATCAGCCTCAATCATCCGTTTCAGAGCGGTGTCCCACTCTGTGTAGGTTTGATGTACTCCTTCAGCATTCTTTCGAATCTCCAGTCCGAACTGGATGATTATCCATATGTCCACTTGAGTTTTCAGGTGGACCTCCATTCTGCTCTTCCAGTAGGAGAAGTCCTCTCCATTGAAGAGAGGTGGTCTTGCGGTGCTGAAGCCTTCTTGCATGGCCATTTTATCTGAAAAGTAAACTAAAGGAAAGAAAATATCCCAAGACTTGGTCTTGGATTAGTAGTGTGGGATAAAGAGAAATAATTATCGAGGGGAGTTGCACCAACCTCGATTAATGAGAAAACTTCGAAAAAGTAAAACAAAAGTAATTAAAAGAAATCTAAAAAATTCTCAAATTGGTGGTTGCACCAAAATTGAGCATTCTCGCTCTGATACCACTTGTTGGATCGAGAGAAACGATAGAGGGGGGGGTGAATATCGTAAATCGTTTGGATTAGAGTTAGAGAAATTACGCAGCGGAAGAATTAAATACAAAACGCAAACACAAGATCTTTTACTTGGTTCGAAGTCGCGGTCGGCTCCTACTCCAAGGCCCACGGTCGTTGACCGTTTACTGTGGGCAATTCTATATGTGCGCAAAATAGTTTACAGACAGATATGATAATTGTAGTACAGTAAACAAAACAAACAGCTCTTCGTTACCGACGTCCGGTGTAGATTGTATTTTCGGAGTAGAGGGACGTCGTCGGCGCTTGTATCTCGAGTCGGGAGGTTTCCGGAGCAGAGCGCGGGAGTAGAGGAGCGTGAGTGCGTTGGAAGAATTGATTTTTTTTTGAGAAGCCTTTGTTGGTGCAGAAAGCACCCAAGTCAAACCTGTGTTTTGATAATGGCAACAGGGTTCAAAAGTTAAGGTATAATGGTTGTCTAACATGTTACTCAAGTGTGCAGGCAAAGCCCTAGCGAAGGATTGCTAGGCACCTAGCGAAGGACTGCTAGGCACCAGGCGAAGGACAGCTTGGTACTGAAGACCTAGCGAAGGACTGCTAGGCACCAGGTGAAGGACAGCTTGGAACTGAAGACCTGGCGAAGGACAGCTGGGCAGAAGTCCAACCGGAGGAGCCAGTTGGCATCAGGTACATTCTCCCGAGAGGAGTAGGTGAGGACGCGTTCCCCGTCGAGGGAACAATAGGCGTCGGTTCGACCTAGGGCTCCATTTTGGAGGCCCAAAGTCAGAACCAAGACAGCTAAGGCTGTATAAACTAACATCTTACTGCTTTATGTTGTTTCGGACTAACCCTGGATGCAGGACCGAAGGAACAAGTGTCTACAGCTCATAGAGCCTCAAAGGAGTGAAGCAGCAGCTGACCAGGGCGCCTGGAGTGTCCCGGGCTCCCCCAAGGTGAACACAAAACACATGAAGCAAAGGCAGGCTTCAACAGCTCATGGGCGGGGCACCCCCGTGCTCCCGGGCGCCCCCCATGCTCCCGGACGCCCCCAGTGCAAGCCAATGAAGCAGAAGCCAGCGAAGCCAAGGGATAAGAGTTGACCTGGTCAACCCGTGCACCCCCAGCGTCCTGGGTGCCCCCGTCAAGATCTAATCCCGAGTTTGAAGGGATCAGAGCTGATCGAGTGGAACTCGGATCGGCCGACACGTGGGGGGGCGCCCCGATGTTCCGGGCGCCCCCACGGGCTATAAATAGGCCCTCGACCCCAAGGCTTTGAACAACAATTCTTTCAACGCTTCTACGCTCTTCTGCTCCCGCGCTCTGCTCCGGAAACCTCCCAACTCGAGATACAAGCTCGGACGACGTCCCTCCGCTCTGAAAATTCAATCTACACCGGACGTCGGTAACGAAGAGTTGTTTTTAAGTTTACTATACTATTTTTGTAATATCTCTCTGTAAATGGTTTTGCGCAAATATAGAATTCCCCATAGTAAACGGTCAACGACCGTGGGCCTTGGAGTAGGAGCCGACCACGACTCCGAACCAAGTAAAAAACTTGGTGTTTGCGTGTGTTTGATTTAAATTTCCGCTGCGTAATTGCTCTAACCTTAATCCGAACGTTTTACGATATTCATCCCCCTCTATCGTTTCTCTCGATCCAACAAGTGGTATCAGAGCGGGGAAGCTCAAATTTGGTGCAACCACCAGTTTGAGAATTTTTCGGATTTTTTTTCTTTTCTTTCGAAATTCTTCTCGTTAATCGAGGTTGGTGGAACACCCCTCGATAATTATTTCTCTTAATCCTGCACTACTAATCCAAGACCAAGTCTTGGGACATTTTCTTTTTTTTGTTTATTTTTTCAGATAAAATAGCCATGCAAGAAGGCTTCAGCACCGCAAGACCACCTCTCTTCAGGGGGGAGGACTTCTCCTACTGGAAGAGCAGAATGGAGGTCCACCTGAAAACTCAGGTAGACAT
Source organism: Boesenbergia rotunda (assembly GCA_024364735.1). Lineage (NCBI taxonomy): Eukaryota > Viridiplantae > Streptophyta > Magnoliopsida > Zingiberales > Zingiberaceae > Boesenbergia > Boesenbergia rotunda. Next base: position 57,529 of record JAGFNQ010007491.1, read on the forward strand.
GTGGATAATCATCCAGTCCGGACTAGAGATTTCGAAAAATGCTGAAGGAGTACCTCAAACCTACACAGAGTGGGACACCGCTCTAAAATGGAAAATTGAAGCTGATGCAAAGGTGACCCAGACCCTCCAATGTGGCTTAACAAAAGAGGAGCTGAACCGGGTGGGTCCTTTCAACAGTGCCAAGGAGCTGTCGGGGAAACTGATCGAGCTGCACGAAGGAACATCAGACACTCGGATCAGCAAGAGGGATCTCCTCCTGAACAAGTTGTATACGATCAAAATGACCGACAACGAAATAGCAGCTCAGCTTCACGCCCGAATTCAGGAACTGATGAACGGACTGCACACCATCGGTCACAAGACTAACTGCAATTTGGTTGAGAAAGGTATTGCCTTTGTTGCAGGTAAAACTGGAAGGACAACAAAGAAAAAGCCTCAACCAGAACCCGAGTCTAACTCAGACTCAGACTCAGAAGACGAAGAAGGAGATCGACCTAAGCTGGTCCGACTGGCCCGAAACTACTACAAGGAATTGAAGAACCAAACCAACAAACGGAAAGTCAGCCGAAGAAAGGATGAACCAGCTGAACCCGCAAACGAAAAGAACAAGCCCAACGTGACCTGCTACGAGTGCAAGAAGAAGGGTCACTACAAGACGGAGTGTCTGAACCTAAAAGAGACCAAGAAGAATAGATGGAAAAAGGCACTTCAAGCAACGTGGGATGAGTCCTCCTCCTCCGAAGAAGAAGAGGTCTCACAGTCGAACCTACTCGCACTAACCGCCTCAGAAGAAGTCGAGATCGAGTCAGAATCAGAACAAGACGACGGCAGACTGACATTTTCAGAGGACGGCGAAATCAAGGTAAGTGGATTTACTAGAAGTTAATTAAATGAATTAATTTCTTATCTTTCTCAAGATTTGGCGAAAGCTAAACTCCGAGTCGAATCCCTCCGACAGGAAGTAAAACTCCTGAAAGAGGGAGCTGACTCTAGACCCTTAACTGAGGAGGTTCAAGAAGGAACCTCTACTCAAGTTGAGAAACTTGAGAAAGAGAACTCCTCCCTGAAATCTTAGGTTATGGATCTTAGATCAGCTTTAGAACGATTTACTTCTGGTTCCAAGAATCTTGACATGATTCTTGGAAAACATAAATCGGTTCTAAATCGATTCGGACTAGGCTATAGAACCAAATCTAGACAAAGATCCTACTTTGCTGTACTGAATCAATCCAGAAATAAAGTTCAGGCATGGGTACCTAAACTGTACCTGAACGAACAAACTGGATCAAATCAGTATTGGATCCTCAAGGACAAGATTCACATCTTGCCGAACAATTATTGTGGCTTTAGTCCAGGGGGAGCCAAATTGAAAACAATATTTATTGTTAGATAAAATTCAATTCTTGCTTGAAAGTTGCATGATTGATTGTTTACTTAATTTCTGCAATTTACCATGTTTAGACTTAGGAATGGTTAGTTTAAGGACGGAACCAACTTAACTGAAATTTGAACAACATAGTATTGGGTGGCGGTGAGATGATAGTACGTTAGGGAAACCAATTCTAATAAGGTCAAGTATACTCTACTTGGTCTCTTTAGACTGGTGAAACTAGCCGAAGCTACCAATCCAAAACCCAAACTAGTTAGCCCAGAATTTTTCAAAGATTAATTTTGAAAATGAAATTTCATTAAAAGGCTTTGTCAAGGAAAGGGTTGATGATCCAATAAGGCTACGGCCAAAGAAGGCCTAGTGCCTCGCCAAGACCTGGAAGCCAATTTTTGAAATTCAAATTCAAATTATTCTTGGTCAAATTCGAATCTAACACAAATTTTCAGTTAGATGTAGACTTAAACATTCTTTTCAAAATAAATTCAATTGTTTTCAAAATTAATTAAGATTTTCAAGATAAATCATGTTTTTCAAAAATTCCTTTATCAAAACCTATCTCACAAAACCTATAAGGCTAACGTGATTGAAAATCCTTGATTTGGGTGAGACAGACTACGCAGTGAAAATCAATTTAAGCTATTCCTGACTCTAATTGGATCCAAACCAACAAAACTCTTTATGTGTAGGAACATAAAGATTTGGACCAATGGATGTTGGATAGCGGTTGCTCCAGACACATAACTGGAGATAAATTGAAATTCACCAAACTCAAGTTCAAGAACCTAGGCTCAGTGGCATTTGACAACAATGCTACACTCAAGGTAATTGGGTCAGGTAATATTGAACTGAAATCTGACTATGTTATTAAGAAAGTTCTTTTGGTTGAAAACTTCAATTTTAACTTGCTTAGCATAAGTCAGTTATGTGACTCTGGTTATATAGTCACCTTCAACAATTCTAACTGCCTGATTAGAAACGTACAAGACTCAGAAATCATGCTTAAGGGCACTAGGAAAAATAATATTTACACTATAAACCTTCCCCTTGTACCTAAATGCATGTTAACTCAGTTAGAACAATCAAACCTCTGGCATAGGAGACTAGGTCACACTAACCTAAGAATTATTTCAAAAATCACCCAACTTGACCTAATTAAAGGTATTCCCAAAATTAAAAACCATGAAAACTTAATATGTGAATCATGCAATCAAGGCAAATAAACCAGATCTAATCACAAACTAATTCAATCTGATCTAACTCAAACCACACTTGAGCTCCTGCACCTTGACCTATTTGATTCACACGAGCCAAGTCACTAAGCGGAAACCAATACTGCTTAGTAATAGTTGATGATTACTCAAGGTTTACCTGGCTTGAGTTTCTAAAGACTAAAGATGAAACCCTAAACCTATTTAATAAATTCTGTAAGTTAATTGAAAATCAAAACGATACTAAAATCAAAAGACTTAGGAGTGACCACGGGGGAGAATTTGAAAATCAACGGTTCGAGGAATTCTGTAAGGTAAATGGATATTTACATGAATTTTCATGTCCTAGAACCCCCAACAGAATGGGATAGTCGAAAGAAAAAATAGAACTCTACAGGAAGCCGCTAGGGCTATGCTCAATCAATTTAACTTAGCCAACCAATATTGGGCAGAAGCAATTAGTACGGCTTGCTACATCCAAAATAGGGTCCTGATCAACAAGCGACATAACAAAACACCTTATGAACTATATTACCATAGACTTCCAAATCTACACTACCTAAGGGTCTTTGGATGTAAAGTCCATATCCTAAACACCAAAGACTACTTAGGAAAATTCCAGTCTAAATCAACCCCAGGCATCTTCCTAGGATATTCAACAACAAGTAGAGCCTATAGGGTTTACAACAACCAAACCAAGAAAATCGAAGAAACAACTAATCTAATATTTGATGAAGAAAGTAACCCAAATCCAAATCTAACTTCATCAAACACTGATCAAGAAGATAATCAATAAGTTGGTGAATCCTTAATTGAACCCATAAACGAACTAACTATTGAACCAACTAGTGAGTCAAATGAACCAATTATTGAACCAATAATTGAACCAACTCAAAGAGTGGAATCAAATAGTGAATCAAACCGACCAGTCGAACCTGAGGCTGAACCAAGCTCTAGAAAAAACAAGAAACCCAGACTCAGTCACCCAACCGATCAAATTGTGGGTGATCCAACTCTAGGAGTCAGGACTAGATCCTCCTATAGAAACCTTAGTCAAATAGCAATGATCTCAAAAATAGAACCTAAGACTATAGATGAAGCCCTACCTGATCTTGATTGGATCATAGCTATGCAAGAAGAATTAGCCCAATTTGAGAGGAACCAAGTCTGGGAACTAGTGCCTAAACCTGAAGGCAAATCCATCATTGACACTAAGTGGGTCTTTAGGAATAAGCTAAATGATCAAGGAGAAATAGTCAGAAATAAAGCCCGCTTAGTAGCAAAGGGATTCAGCTAAGTAGAAGGATTAGATTACGACGAAACATATGCCCCAGTAGCTAGACATGAGTTCATTAGGATGTTATTAGCCTTTGCATCCCATAAAGGATTTAAGCTATACCAAATGGATGTAAAGTCAGCCTTTCTAAATGGATTCATTAAAGAAGAAGTTTATGTAGGACAACCCCCTGGGTTTGAGGACTTAGAAAGACCTGACCACGTTTACAAACTTACTAAAGCACTATATGGATTAAAACAAGCACCTAGGGCCTGGTATGAACGCTTATCAACTTACTTAATTTCTAAAGAATTTAAACAAGGTCAAATTGACTCAACCCTATTTATTAAGACCCTAGGACAAGATATATTTATTGCCCAAATCTACGTAGATGACATAATCTTTGGGTCCACCAACTTAAACTTTCTAAAAGAATTTGTTAAAATAATGGAAAATGAATTTGAAATGAGCTTAGTTGGAGAGCTTAACTTTTTCCTAGGGTTACAAATTAAACAAACTAGGGATGGAAACTATGTCCATCAATCCAAATACGCTAAGGAGCTAATAAAGAAATTTAAAATGGATAACTCTAAAAGCATAAGTACCCCCATGGCCACCAATATAAAAATAGATAGTGACCCTGATGGTAAACTAGTAGACCTTAAACTCTATAGAAGTATGATTGGAAGTCTACTATACCTTACAGCAAGTAGACCTGACATCCATTTTGCTGTAGGAATGTGTGCTAGATACCAAACCTGTGCTAAGGAAACGCACTTAGCCGCCCTAGAAAGAATACTAAGATATGTCAAGGGCACCTTAAATGTAGGGATTTGGTATCCTAGGACCTCAACCTTCGACTTGTCAGGATACTCGGACTCTGACTACGCAGGTTGTAAATTAGATAGAAAGAGCACAAGTGGAAGCTGCCAACTATTAGGTAATAGCCTAGTAAGTTGGTGCAGCAGAAAACAACACTGTGTAGCTCTATCCACAACTGAAGCTGAATATGTAGCTTTAGGAGAGTGTGTGGCACAACCCCTATGGATGATGCACACTCTCAAAGACTTCCAGCTAAACTACAATCAAACTTAGGTCTACATTGACAATATTAGCTCAATCAACCTGACTAAGAACCCAATCCAACATTCCAGAACTAAACACATAGAAGTTAAACACCACTTTGTAAGAGATCATGTAGCCAGGGGTGAGATAGTCCTTAAGCATGTAGACTCTAAATCCAACTTAGCTGACATATTCACCAAACCCCTACCTGAGTCTGAGTTCAGCTCACTAAGAAGGTAGTTAGGATTATGCTTGGTAGAATAGGATTAATCTACTTTTTGGTTTTATTACTACTTTACTCATTTCAAAATCAGTTTTTAAAGTAGTTTTTTAATGCTTTCAAAATCAGCTTTTACTTAGTTTTGAAAAGGTTTGAAAAATAAATTTTTCGACCTAGTTTTATTTTAAAAACTACCCCCTTCAAAACTAGGGCTTTTTCACAAATGGACTTAGCCTAGGCCCTAACCCTAGAAATGCATGCACCTATAGATTTAGAAGCCAGCATCTCACAAGCACCTTAGGGTACTTTTGATTGATAACCTAGAATGGGTTGAGATGCTTAGGTCTTTGCCTTAATTCAAGATGCTTTAAGTCAGTGCATCTGCAGTAATTGGGGCACTAAATACAACTTACACAGTAATCAAGTTAAGTGTCATGTTTAGAAAATCTAACTTGAACAGAACACTTAACTTGACTAACCCTAGCGAAAACTACTGTTTATAACAGTTAGTAAATAGCTAATTGGGTTAGACAGGACCCTAAAGGAGAAAATTGAAACTGATTTGGTTTAGTTCATATCCTGAATTGGCTCAGTACAGCAAATTATGCGATTTATTATTTCATATGCAATTTATTTATCCTATTTTTGCTATATTTATTTGTTTTTGATATATGGCAAAGGGGGAGAGATAGGAAAGGAAAAGAGTTTAAATTTTTTTCCAAAACTTCAAACTCTATCCGTTATTCAAAAAGTACTAAGTTTTTTAAGTATTTAATTTTTTTTTTCAAATTTTCTTAAGTACTTAAAACAAAATTTTTTAAAAGTTTCCTAAGTACTTAAAACTTTTCTCCTAAGTACTTAAAACAAAATTTTTTAAAGTTTCCTAAGTACTTAAAAAACCAAAATTCTTTTTCAAAATTTTCTCTAAGTACTTTGAACTGAAATTTTCAAATTTTTCTAAGTACTCGAACTTAAATTTTCAAAATTTCTCTAAGCACTCAAACTTAAGTTTTCAAAAACCCTCTAAGTATTTTAAACTTATGTTTTCAAAAACTTTCTGAGTACTTAAACTTAAATTTTTGAAATTTTCCTTAGTAGTCAAACCTAAGTTTTCAAAATCCTTCGTGATATTTAAACTTAAGTCTTCAATGTGTCTAAGTATTTAAAACTTAAGTTTTCTACAAAGTGCACAACCAAAATTATTTTGCAAAATACAAAGTCTATGTTGAAAATTACTCTAAGCAAAATTAAAACATCTTTAGACTTAGAATTTATTTTCAAAAACCCACGAACATTTGAAAAATCTAGGGGGGGATTCCTTCCAGGGGAGGAAACGAAATCTCATCTTTGTATGATCTGATTAACTTAACTTTTTGAACAAGGGTTGCCATAAATCAAAAAGGGGGAGATTGTTGGTGCAGAAAGCACCCAAGTCAAACCTGTGTTTTGATAATGGCAACAAGGTTCAAAAGTTAAGGTATAATGGATGCCTAACATGTTACTCAAGTGTGCAGGCAAAGCCCTAGCGAAGGACTGCTAGGTACCTGGCGAAGGAATGTCAGGATACAAAGACCTAGCGAAGGACTGCTAGGCACCAGGAGAAGGACAGCTTGGTACTGAAGACCTAGCGAAGGACTGCTAGGCACCAGGCGAAGGACAGATTGGAACTGAAGACCTGGCGAAGGACAGCTAGGCACCTGGCGAAGGACAGCTGGGCAGAAGTCCAACCGGAGGAGCCGGTTGGCATCAGGTACATTCTCTGAGAGGAGTAGGTGAGGACGCGTTCCCCGTCGAGGGAACAGTAGGCGTCGGTTCGACCTAGGGCTCCATTTTGGAGGCCCAATGTCAGAACCAAGACAGCTAAGGGAGTATAAACTAACATCTTACTGCTTTATGTTGTTTTGGACTAACCCTGGATGCAGGACCGAAGGAACGAGTGTCTGTAGCTCAGAGAGCCTCAAAGGAGTGAGGGACCAGCTGACCAGGGCGTCCGGAGTGTCCCGGGCGCCCCCAAGGTGAACACAAAACACATGAAGCAAAGGCAGGCTTCAACAGCTCATGGGCGGGGCACCCCCGTGCTCCCGGGCGCCCCCCATGCTCCCGGGCGCCACCAGTGCAAGCCAACGAAGCAGAAGCCAGCGAAGCCAAGGGATAAGAGTTGACCCGGTCAACCCGGGCGCCCCCAGCGTCCCGGGCGCCCCCAGCGTCCCGGGCGCCCCCGTCAAGATCTGATCTCGAGTTTGAATGGATCAGAGCTGACCGAGTGGAACTCTGATCGGCCGACACGTGGGGGGGGGGCGCCCCGACGTTCCGGGCGCCCCCACGGGCTATAAATAGGCCCTCGATCCCAAGGCTTCGAACAACAATTCTTTCAATGCTTCTACGCTCTTCTGCTCCCGCGCTCTGCTCCGGAAACCTCCCAACTCGAGATACAAGCGCCGACGACGTCCCTCCGCTCCGAAAATTCAATCTACACCAGACGTCGATAACGAAGAGTTGTTTTTATGTTTACTATACTGCTTTTGTAATATCTCTCTGTAAACGGTTTTGCGCAAATATAGAATTGCCCATAGTAAACGGTCAACGACCGTGGGCCTTGGAGTAGGAGCCGACCGTGACTCCGAACCAAGTAAAAAACTTGGTGTTTGTGTGTGTTTGATTTAAATTTCCACTGCGTAATTGCTCTAACCTTAATCCGAACGTTTTACGATATTCAGCCCCCCCCTCTATCGTTTCTCTCGATCCAACAACCTTGGCGTTGGGTGGTATTTATAGCACTTCGGGGGGCCCTTGACGTCGGGGGAGCCCCCCCCCCCCACGTGTCAGCCGATCCGAGATTCTCTCGGTCAGCCCTTATCCCTCTCGAATAGGGCTGAGGTTGACTCTGGGGGGCCCTGGTTGACCCGATCTGTTGGTTTCTCGGCTGGATAAGTCTTATCCTCTTCGTTGGCTTGAGTACGGGGTGCCCTGGGCACTGGGGGCTCCCGGGAGCACGGGGGTTCCCCGCCCAGTAAGCTCCCGAAGCACTTCTTTGCTTAACTTGTTTTGTACTGGCCTAGGGGGCGCCCGGGACACTGGGGGCACCCTGCTCAACTACTTGCCTCTCTCCTTTGGGCATTCTAAGCTGCAGACACACGTTCCTTCGGTCCTGCATCCAGGGTTAGTCCAAAACAATATAAAACAATAAGGTATTAGGTTTATACAGCCTTAGTTGTCTTGGTTCTGACTTTGGGTCTCCCAAATGGAGCCCTAGGTCGAACCGACGCCTACTGTTCCCTCGACGGGGAACGCGTCCTCACCTACTCCTCTTAGGAGAATTTACCTGATGCCAACCGACTCCTCCGTTTAGACTTTTGCCTAGCGGTCCTTCGCCAGGTCTTGGATACCAAGTTGTCCATCGCCCGGTGCCTAGCAGTCCTTTGCTAGGTCTTGGATACCAAGCTGTCCTTCGCCCGGTGCCTAGCAGTCCTTCGCTAGGTCTTCGGATCCTGGCCGGCCTTCTCCAGGTGCCTAGCAGTCCTTCGCTAGGTCTTCGTATCCTGGCAGCCCTTCGCCAGGTGCCCAGCTGTCCTTCGCCAGGACTTAGGGTTTCAGTGCCTAACAATCCTTTGCTAGGTGCCTAGCATTCCCTTGCTAGGACTTCAATCTGCACACTCAAGCAGCATGTTAGATAACAAATAAGACTTAACTTTTGAACCCTTTGCCATTTATCAAAATACAGGTTCGACTTGGGTGCTTTCTACACCAACACAATCATCATGGGTCCACACCTCCTTGGAGATGCTTGCTTAAGATGTCAAAGTATAAGTCTCCATTGTTGGTGCAGAAAGCACCCAAGTCGAACCTGAGTTTTGATAATGGCAACAGGGATCAAAAGTTAAGTCTTACTTGTTATCTAACAAGTTACTCTAGTGTGCAGGTTAAAAAGTCCTAGCGAAGGACTGCTAGGCACTGGCAAAGGAATGCCAGGGTACAAAGCCCTAGCGAAGGATAGCTAGGCACTGGCGAAGGAATGCAAGGGTACAAAGCCCTAGCGAAGGACTGCTAGGCACTGGCGAAGGAATACCAGGGTACAAAGCTCTAGCGAAGGACTGATAGGCACCAGGCGAAGGACAGCTTGGGACTGAAACCCTAGCGAAGGACTGCTAGGCATCGGGCGAAGGACAGCTCGGTATCCAAGACCTGACAAAGGACCGCTAGGCAAAAGTCCAACCAAAGGAGCGGTTGGCATCAGGTACATTCTCCCAAGAGGAGTAGGTGAGGATGCGTTCCCCGTCGAGAGGGAACAGTAGGCGTCGGTTCGACCTAGGGCTCCATTATGGAGACCCAAAGTCAGAACCAAGACAGCTAAGGCTGTATAAACTAACATCTTATTGCTTTATGGTGTTTTGGACTAACCCTAGATGCAGGACCGAAGGAACGAGTGTCTGCAGCTCAGAGAGCCTCAAAGGAGTGAGGCAACAGCTGATCAGGGCGCCCGGAGTGTCCCGGGCGCCCCCAAGGTGAACACAAAACACACATAACAAAAGCAGGCTTCGACAGCTCATCTCCCGGGCCCCCCCGTGCTCCCGGGCGCCCCCGCTGCTCCCGGGCGCCGCCAGCGTCCCGGGCGCCCCCAGCGCCAAGTACTGAAGCAGCTCCCCTCGAAGCCAGCAGATAAGAGAGCTGACCCGGTCAACCCGGGCGCCCCCAGCGATCAGGGCGCCCCCGTCAAAGCTTGATCCCGATTTTTGAGGGATCAGAGCTGACCGAGACCGAGGCGGATCGGCCAACACGTGGGGGGGGCGCCCCCGACGTCCCGGGCGCCCCCAGGGCCTATAAAAGGCCCTCAAACCAAGGCTTCAGGACATCCAAGTTTTCCAGCGCACTCACGCTCTTCCGTTCCCGCGCTCTGCTCCAGAAACCTCCTGTCTCGAGATACAAGCGCCGACGACGTCCAACTACTCCGAAAATACCATCTACTCCGGACGTCGGTAAAGAAGAGTTGATTTTTAATTTACTGCACTTATTCTGTGATCAATCTTTGTAAACTGCTTTTGCGCCTCATATAGAATTGCCCAAAGTAAACGATCAACGATCGTGGGCGTTGGAGTAGGAGTCGACCTAGGCTCTGAACCAAGTAAAACTACCTGTGTTCGTGTGTTGGTTTTAATTTCCGCTGTGCAATTTCTCTCATATTAAATCCGAACATTTTCCGATATTCACCCCCCCTCTATCGGTTCTCTCGATCCAACAAGTGGTATCAGAGCGGGGAAGTTCAAATTTGGTGCAACCACCAGTTTGAAAATTTTTCGAATTTTATTTAATTTTTTATTTAATATTTTTTTTCAAATTCCGCTTATTATTTTTCTTCATTCAAATTTCGTTTAATATTTTTTTTCTTCGTTCGACCTTCGTTTAATATTCTTTCTCTCGTTCGAATTTTTTTTTAATTTCTTCTCGTTGATCGAGGTTGGTGCAACACCACTCGACGAATAATTTTTTCCCGCACTACTAATCTAAGACCAAGTCTTGGCATATTCTTTTTTGTTTAGTTTAAGTTTCAGATAAATGGTCATGCAAGAAGGATTCAGCACCGCCAGACCTCCACTGTTCAGTGGAGAAGACTTTTCTTACTGGAAAAGTCGAATGGAGGTCCACCTGAAAACTCAGGTGGACATGTGAATAATCATCCAGTCCGGAATGGAGATTCCGAAAAATGCCGAAGGAGTACCTCAAAGCTACTCAGAATGGGACACCGCTCTGAAGCGTAAAATAGAAGCTGATGCAAAGGCAACACAGACCCTACAATGCGGTTTAACAAAAGAGGAACTGAATTGGGTGGGCCCTTTCAACAGTGCCAAGGAGCTCTGGGGAAAACTGATCGAGCTGCACGAATGAACATCAGACACTCGGATCAGCAAAAGAGACCTGCTTCTGAACAAGCTGTACACCATCAAAATGGCCGACAACGAAACAACTGCTCAGCTTCACGCCCGGATTCAAGAACTAATGAACGGTCTTCACACTATTGGTCACAAGATAGAAAACCGTGACCTAATAAGGTATGCTCTAAATGCTTTCCCGAGAAACACCTTGTGGGCATCTATGGTAGATGCATACAAGGTTTCAAGGGACCTTTTAAAAATAAAGTTAGATGAATTATTCTCTGAATTAGAACTGCATGAACAGACTAACTGCATTTTGGCCGAGAAAGGTATTGCCTTTATTGCAGGTAAAACTGGAAGAACAACCAAGAAGAAGCCTCAACCTGAACCCGAGTCTAACTTAGACTCAGACTCAGAAGATGAAGAAGGAGATCGACCTAAGCTGGTCCGACTGGCTCGAAGCTACTATAAAGAATTGAAGAACCAAACCAACAGACGGAAAACAAGCCGAAGAAAGGACGAACCAGCTGAACCCGCAAATGATAAAAACAAGCCCAACGTGACCTGCTACGAGTGCAAGAAGAAGGGCCACTACAAGACGGAGTGTCCAAACCTAAAGGAGACCAAGAAGACAAGAAGAAAGAAAGCACTCCAAGCAACCTGGGACGAATCTTCCTCAGAAGAAGAAGAAGAAGCACCCCAGTCAAACCTACTAGCCCTGACCGCCTCAGAAGAAGTCGAGACCGAGTCAGAATCAGAACAGGACGACGGCAGACTAACCTTTTCAGAAGACGGCGAAATCAAGGTAAGTGGTTTCAATAGAAGTCAATTAAATGAACTTATATCTTATCTTTCTCGAGATTTGGTGAAAGCTAAACTCCAAGTCGAATCCCTCCGACAGGAAGTAAAACTCTTGAAAGAGGGAGCTAACTCTAAACCCTTAACCGAGAAGGATCAAGAAGGAACTCCTACTCAAGTTGAAAAACTTGAGAAGGAGAACTCCTCCCTGAAAACTCAGGTTAAGGATCTTAGATCAGCTTTAGAACGATTCACATCTGGCTCCAAGGGTCTTGACATGATTCTTGGAAAGCAGAAATCAGTTCTAAATCTATCCGGACTTGGCTATAGAACCAAATCTAGACAAAGATCTTACTTTGCTGTACTGAATCAGTCCAGAAGTAAGGTTCAGGCATGGGTACCCAAATTGTGCCAGAACAAACCAATTGGATCAAATCAGTATTGGATCCCCAAGGACAAAATTCACATCTTGCCTAACCATCATCGTGGCTTTAGTCTAGGGGGAGCCAAACTGAAAACTATATTTATTGTTAGATAAAATTTAATTCTTGATTGCAAATTGCATGTTTGATTGTTTATTTAAATTTCTGCAATTTACCATGCTTAAACTTAGAAATAAGGACTGAGCAAACTTAACTGAAATTTGACAACATAGTATTGGGTGGAGGTGAGATGATAGTACGTTAGGGAAATCAATTCTAATAAGATCAAGTATACTTGGTCTCTTTAGACTGGTGAAACTAGCCAAAGCTACCGATCCAAAACTCAAACTAGTTAGACCAGAAATTTTCAATGATTAATTTTGAAAATGAAATTTCATTAAAAGGCTTTGTCAAGGAAAGGGTTGATGATCCAATAAGGCCACGGCCAAAGAAGGCCTAGTGCCTCGCCAAGACCTGGAAGCCAATTTTTGAAATTCAAATTCAAATTATTTTTTGTTAAATTCGAATCTAACACAAATTTTCAGTGAGTCTAGATTCAAACATGCTTTGTCAAAATAAATTTAATTGTTTTCAAAATTAATTAAGTTTTCAAAATTTAACTGTTTTCAAAATTAATTAAGCTTTCAAAATCTAATTGTTTTCAAAATTAAGTTTTCAAAATAAATCATGTTTCTCAAAATTCTATCTACCAAAACCTGTCTCACGAAACCTGTAAGGCTAACGTGATTGAAAACCCTAGATTGGGTGAGACAGTAAAATTAAACTCAATTATAATTCCTTTAATATCTATATTGTGATTTAATCCTATAAGCTCAGAACACAGTCAAACCATGGTCAACCTGGTCAAACCATGGTTAACATAATCAAATCATAGTCAAAACAGTCAAACTATGGTCAAACCAACTAAACCATGGTCAAACAATGACAAGACATCAAATTTGTCATTTACTGCACACTCCGGGCGCCCGTGACTCCTTGGGCGCCCCCCTACATACCTTTTACTTCTCTCTAGGCAAAAAGCTGCCTCTGACCTTTGACCAGGGCGCCCGGAACCACGCGGGCGCCCCCATCACACTCAATGCAGCAAAAGCAGCCTGACGAGGGCGCCCGGGCCACTCCGGGCGCCCCCAACCAGTCGCAGTCACTGCCTTTAGCAGTGACCACTGTCCCAGGCGCCCGGAGCTCCCGGGCGCCCCCAATGTAATGCCTATAAAAGGAATCCGAATCCCCTTCTCTTCCCACACCAAAAACCAACTTCCTTCCACCCTTCCTTCCTTACAAGAAGATCAAGAGACCTTGCAAGCTCTCGTCCTCAACCATGCCTCCCCGAGCTGCCCGGTATAATTTTTATTGCATTTAAATTAATTTTTAATTTTAATGCAATACCTTCATACTTCTTTTAAATTCCTTCTCTTAGAAGACGTCGACCAAACCCGGTCAACCCCGGTGCCGAACCAAGTCCCGACCCTAGGTTCCCTACTCTAGAATTATGTAATAAGTTTGCTCAAACTATTTACAAGCCTATTAAAACAAGCTATCTTCATAGACATTTCTTTACCCAATCATGCCCCTTAACCATGAATATTATAAACTTCTATCAATTAGATAATCTTGTATTCTGCACTCATACCATTAATGAATCCTTATGTGCAGAATTCTACAACAACATAGTTCGACAAGATAATCTCATGTTTTACACTACTGTTCAAGGGATACCTCTGTCTATCACCCCTACTTTACTGAATCGATTCCTTGGACTGCGACCCTCCCAGTCCACATTTTGCTGCTATCCACCTAGGAATCCTCCATTTGATCCTCCCTACTCTCACATTACCTTAGACACTATCCACTCCTACTTCTATAGGGAAGCTAGACTCCACGCAAATAGATGATTCCAAGCCGTTGATCTTCAGGCACAGGACTATGCCCTGTACAGAGTCCTGGTCCGCTGTATCTTACCACTCTCCACTAGAGATCTCGGAACCATGCGACCCTTTCATGCCTTCCTTCTGTATGCCCTAGTCCATCACCTTGACATTGACATTGGACTACACATGTTTCATACTATTCTGCATGCGTCCAGTGTTACGACCCAGGGACGAGTGCACACTCCATTCTGCCACATCATCGCCTCTCTCCTTCATCACCACGGTCGTGACATTACCGTGGGTGAAATAACCGCTATGACCAACTTTGATGAAATAGGATTTAGGAACTTCTCGTTAGCGGGTCTAGAGGTATCGGCCACCGGGGTTTTGAGTTGGAGACGACAGCAGGCCGGGGCTCCGATCGACTCAGACGAGGAGGTAGAAGTGGACGTTGGGACATAGCAGCAGCAGCCCGAGCACACATAAACGAGCCCGCTCCACCGACACTTTACGAGCGAGTGACACATTTGGAGACACAGGTCTAGAGTCTCCGAGAGGAAGTGGAGGCGAACCACGATGAAGGAATGGCAACAAACCTAGGCTACTACACCAACTACATGAGTGCCCTTAGAGCTGAGAGGGAGGCCAGAGATGCACAGTATCATGAGATGATGACCCTATTTCGATCCTGGCAGCCAGGCTCCTCTAATCATCCCGGTCCCTCGTCCTAGATTTACTCAGCATTATACTAGTAACTATTTGACTGCCCCTACTCAGTAGGGTTGACTTGTGCCTGTCTTGTATGACTGTGTTGGTCGTTCTATTTGACTAGCTGACTTATGGAAATGAGTATTTGTTCTGTCCTATTTGATCGGTAGTTAGGATTGTGCTCTGTAGAATAGGTTAACTCTACTTTTGATTTTCTTACTGCTTTAAAAATCAGTTTCTAAAAGAATTTTTAAAAACTGTTTTACTTAATTTCAAAATCAATTTTTTTTAAATTTATTTTTTTTAAATTTTTTTTAGTTTTATTTCAAAACTACCCCCTTTCAAAACTAGGGCTTTTTCGCAAATGGACTTAGCCTAGGCCCTAACCCTAGAACTGCATGCACCTATAGATTTAGAAGCCAGCATCTCACAAGCACCTTAGGGTACTTTTGATTGATAACCTAGAATGAGTTGAGATGCTTAGGTGTTTGCCTTAATTCAAGATGCGTTAAGTCAGTGCATCTGCAGTAATTGGGGCACTAAATATAACTTATACAGTAATCAAGTTAAGTGTCAAGTTTAGAAAATCTAACATGAACAGAAACACTTAACTTGACTAACCCTTGCAAAAACTACTATTTATAACAGTTAGTAAGTAGCTAATTGGGTTAGACAGGTCCCTACAAGAAAAAAAATTAACTGATTTGGTTTAAGTCTTATCATGAATTGGTTCAGTACAGCAAAATCATGCAAGTATTTTCCTTTATGAAAGTTATTTCCTTTATGCAATTTAATTTCTGCTATATTTATCTGTTTTTTGATATATGGCAAAGGGGGAGAGATAGGAAAGGAGAGAATTTAAAATTTTTAGCTCAAAGCTCTAATTTTTTTTCTATCCTTTATTCAAAAAGTACCTAGTTTCTCAAAGTACTTAAAGTTTTCAAAAGGTTACTAAAATACTTAAGTTCTCAAGCTTTTCAAAACTTTACTAAGTACTTAAGTTCTCAAATTTTCAAAATTTTACTAAGTAATTAAGCTTTCTCAAATTTTCAAAATCTTACTAAGTACTTAAGCTTTTCAAAACTTTACTAAGTACTTAAGTTCTCAAATCGTCAAAACCTTCCTAAGTACTTAAAACTGAAGTTTTTCAAACTCTAAGTACTTAAAATTAAAATGTTCAAATTTTACCAAGTACTTTAAAACTTAAAGTTTTCAAAACTTTTGAGTACCTTAAACTTAAGGCGTCAAAATTTTCAGTACTCAAAACTTAAGTTTTCAAAACTCTTCTTAAAGGTTTTGACTTAAAATCTATTCTCAAAAACCCCACGAATTTTTGAAAAATCTAGGGGGAGACTCCTTCAGGGGGAGGGAACAAACGGTAATTTTTATACTTTGATTAAACTTAACTTTTTGAACCAGGGTTGTCATAAATCAAAAAGGGGGAGATTGTTGGTGCAGAAAGCACCCAAGTTGAACCTGAGTTTTGATAATGGCAACAGGGATCAAAAGTTAAGTCTTACTTGTTATCTAACAAGTTACTCTAGTGTGCAGGTTAAAAAGTCCTAGCGAAGGACTGCTAGGCACTGGCAAAGGACTGCTAGGCACTGGCAAAGGAATGCCAGGGTACAAAGCCCTACCGAAGGACAGCTAGGCACTGGCGAAGGAATACCAGGGTACAAAGCCCTAGCGAAGGACTGCTAGGCACTGGCGAAGGAATGACAGGGTACAAAGCCCTAGCGAAGGACTGCTAGGCACCAGACGAAGGACAGATTGGGACCGAAGCCCTAGCGAAGGACTGCTAGGCATCGGGCGAAGGATAACTCGGTATCCAAGACCTGGCAAAGGACCGCTAGGCAAAAGTCCAACCAAAGGAGCGGTTGGCACCAGGTACATTCTCCCGAGAGGAGTAGGTGAGGATGCGTTCCCCGTCGAGAGGGAACAGTAGGCGTCAGTTCGACCTAGGGCTCCATTATGGAGACCCAAAGTCAGAACCAAGACAGCTAAGGTTGTATAAACTAACATCTTATTGCTTTATGGTGTTTTGGACTAACCCTGGATGCAGGACCGAAGGAACGAGTGTCTGCAGCTCAGAGAGCCTCAAAGGAGTGAGGCAACAGCTGACCAGGGCGCCCGGAGTGTCCCGGGCGCCCCTAAGGTGAACACAAAACACACATAACAAAAGCAGGCTTCGACAGCTCATCTCCCGGGCCCCTCCCTCGTGCTCTCGGGCGCCCCCAGCATCCCGGGCGCCCCCAGCGCCAAGTACCGAAGCAGCTCCCCTCGAAGCCAGCGGATAAGAGAGCTGACCCGGTCAACCCGGGCGCCCCCAGCGATCAGGGCACCCCCGTCAAAGCTTGATCCCGATTTTTGAGGGATCAGAGCTGACCGAGACCGAGGCGGATCGGCTGACACGTGGGGGGGCGCCCCCGACGTCCCGGGTGCCCCAGGGCCTATAAAAAGGCCCTCGAACCAAGGCTTCAGACATCCAAGTTTTCCAACGCACTCACGCTCTTCCGTTCCCGCGCTCTGCTCCATAAACTTCCTGACTCGAGATACAAGCGCCGACGACGTCCAACTGCTCCGAAAATACCATCTACTCCGGACGTCGGTAAAGAAGAGTTGATTTTTAATTTACTACACTTATTCTGTAATCAATCTTTGTAAACTGCTTTTGCGCCTCATATAGAATTGCCCAAAGTAAACGATCAATGATCAACGATCAACGATCGTGGGCCTTGGAGTAGGAGTCGACCTAGGCTCTGAACCAAGTAAAACTACCTGTGTTCGTGTGTTGGTTTTAATTTTCGATGTGCAATTTCTCTCATATTAAATCCGAACGTTTTCCAATATTCACCCCCCTCTATCGGTTCTCTCGATCCAACATCCATGACCAAGATGACTTGAACACCGCAAGTCAAAGGAACATCGCACTTAAGCTGCAGTAAGAACTTCACTGACATATCAATATGTAGACTACCATATGAAGTTTTACAGTCAGTCACTCCAATGAACTAGTTTCCTTAACTAGCATTCATGTTTATCTCCGGATATCTAAATGTCACCAGCTAATGAGAATCAGCTGGTTAGAGAATAACCCATGCTAGTCTCAACAGAATTGATAGTGTCCGTATTTATCAATTCATCGACTAGGGACAATTTCAATACTTCACAATTGCACATGTAGAGATAATCACTAGTTGTGAATTCATCACAAATTCTCTCATGCTGTGAATTATATTGCGGACATTCAGTAAATGAGTTTAAGATCTCAATCAAATACACAAACATGTATACTCAAATAGTGAATATTCATTTATTAAAATAAATGATTACAATCATAAGGCGATTGCCTTAGGACACTTCTCTCATATCACTAACAGAGACAGGCGCCCCAGACAAAGTGCAAATTCCAGAACTCTGCGAAGCAAGCCTCTGAATAAGTCATTGAGGTGCCTGTGTTAACACAAGCACCCTAGTTAGCTCAGGCGCTCTGGTTGAAGGGATAAGCGATGGCCAAGTCTGCGGATTGAGGTTCTCGCAGGACAGGCCACGTGTCAGGCGCCCCCTTCAACACAGGAGCCCCAGGTACGACAATATAAAGGGGTTCACCCCCTTGGCTTCAACACCAATTACGTTCAACACATTCGTTTAAGCAATACACTCCGACATGCTCCGTACTCGAGATTCAAGTGCCTACGACGACCTGCGGCTCCGAACTTCCAACTTCTCCGGTCGTCGGTATAAAAATAGTTTTATTGCTGTACTCTTTTTAATTCTATATTCAACTTCATCTTGTAAAACATTGGACGAAAAATAGAATTGCCCATCCTAAACGGTCAAGGTCCGTGGGCCTTGGAGTAGGAGCCGACTGCGACTCCGATCCAAGTAAAAATAAAAGTGTTAGCGATTGTTTTTCTTTTCCTTTGTGCAATTACTTGACGCTTTCTGAAAAAGTTTTGACGATCGATATTCACCCCCCCTCTATCGATTCAATCCGATCCCACACACACATCGTCCGAGGGACAAGAAGCCGAGAGGATGGATGCTCGAGGGGCATGTAACACCTAAATTTTTCAGAATTTTTCCAAAATAAACAAAAAGAAACTAAAATAAATTTTATAAATGGGTCGGAATAGGGACTCGAACCCCCAACCTGCGTTAAGAGTTGGTTAGGAGTTTCTAGACAGGATAGTAAATCATCTCACTAAAATATTGAATCAATATTAGATAAGTAATATTAAGCGTCATTTATGAGTAATGCTTCAACTTCCACTTACCAAGAGAGGAGAGGTTAGGGCTTCTCACCAAAGGGCAACTAGAGTTCTCTCCTAGGGCCAAGGGTTGGAAGACCGCGCAAGGAAGAAGATTCTACGGCGGGTAGTAAGTTTCGAAGCCCAAGGATGTAAGTAGATCACTCACCTGCAATAGAAGTAGTTTCGTATTATTCTAACCAAAATTCTAAGCCTTTTGATGATGTGATCCTAGTATAGCAAGACCACTGTCTTGATTTACCCAAAACAAGTTTTGTGATTTTGGCACGCAAGGTGTTTGATAAAAGTTCTAAGTAGGACCAAGGCCTTACTAAGCCCTAGAACGAGTTCTAGGACTAAGAAATGAGATAAGAATCAAGACCAAGGTCTTGTTGTGCCCTAAAATAAGTTTTGGGACCATTACCCTTTTTATGTGCTAAGTTATGCATTTAAATACAAGCATGAGTATAAGTTTAAGTATATTACTTTGAAAGACCAAGGTCTTTTTGGCATGTATCGGGCCGAGGCCCACAAGATCTAGGTGAGTCTAGTAGACGCTCTATTAGGGTTCAGTGGCTAGCTACCTTGAAACCTATTAGGGATGCACGCATTGGTACTATGTTCGGCCCAAAGAAGAATGTTTATTATTTTGAAGTATATGAGGTATAAGATAAGTTTCAAGTTTTTCCATAACAAGTATTCATTTCAAGCAAAGTTTCTTTTTAATGCAAGCAATTGTTCAAATGTATTCATGGGCATCATGTTGAAGAATGGTATTTCAGTTACAAGCATATTTCAAAGCAAGCATAAGCATGTTCATATCGAATACATGTTTTATGAGTTAGGTATCTACTTACTAAGCAAATTGCTTATAGTTGCATCCTTTTATTGCAGATAAAGGTAAAGAAAAGATATAGAGCAAGGAGGCTATAGGATGGATGGTTGGTGCTAGTGGTGGCGGGATAGTGGAATGAGATCCTTCGGGATAAGTTGTTAATGTTCCAAGCTCTAAACAATAGAATGTTAAGAGTTTCTTGAGTTTATGATTTATGGGTCATATTAGTATTTTTATTTCCGCAAAAGACTTTAAGTTGAGTTATCATGATTTGAAGTTGATACGCATACTAAATGGAGTATGATTGAGTCCAATTATGATGGTTTATATGATTATGAGTCTTCTATTTGTTGAGTAATCGAAATGGGATGTATAGGTACAGTTGATCGGTGTTTCTGAGACCTAAAAACTGCAGTTCTAGGTGTATCAGTCGACTGATGCAAGTATCAGTCGACTGGTCGAGGGAATAGAAAGATCAACCGACTGATAACTTATCAGTCGACTGGTGCCAACTTAAAATAGAAAGTGTTGTTGGACTTCTGGTTAGTGCTTTAGTCTTGCAACTATGAGGTTGGGGATCAAATCCTTGCCAAGCTAATAAAATTAAAGTTTTTTTTGTTTTGGCTGGCCCAGCAGTAAAGTCAACGTAACGACCCTATAAGGTCAAGGTTAGTAAGAAAGGGTCGTTACAGGGCGAAAGGCTAGAGTCAGGTTCGGGTGAGCCTAACTCCGGTTAGCTAGAAATCACCCATGAAGACAAATGAAGTCATGCTGGAGAGTGGTCAGTGGTTGTTGATGAAACCCTCTCATGGATGCCCGTAAACATACGAGCGCCTAGGCTCTCGGACACCCAAGCACTTGGGCAGCTGTGTGCTATCAGGCGGCCGAGTGGCTATTCTTAGCCGTTTGTGAATGTTGCTCTTTGGATAACCATCGGGTCACGTGTCAGGCGCTCAAGAGCACTCAGACGCCCTATAAGTGCCACATCAACAAATAGATAACTCTGACTGGGGCTATAAATAAACCCCTGGAGCTCAGTTTCATTTCATTCATTCAATCCAAGCATTAGCAAACGAGTTCTGTGTAATCTTTTTTTATTTTTCTTAGCCTTCCACGTGTAAGAGACTTCTCTGCCCAAAAGAGTTTATTCAGGAGATATGAGCTATATTCTTGTTAGGATGTATACTAAAAGCCTAGCTTTTGTATGAACATCTATTTTGGAATAAGAATCACATGGTCATTGTTTGCATTTTATATTTGTTATATAAGCTATTGTCCTTTACTTTACATTGTAGATAACATGGTGTGTGGTGCCACACAGAAGATCATGTTATTAGTTTCTTGTAAAGTATAAGTAGTGGCTCACAACCGAGATGGATTTGGACAAACCATTGGAATGGTTGTAGTGTATTTTGGTATTAGTCTATCTTAACTATAGAATTACACTAGTACACTTTGTGTGTATTGAGCAGGACTGATTTGAGGTGATTCGATTTATACTGACTACATAATCGAATCAGACCTCTGGTATTATGATGTATATGCTCTTAGTCCCGATATAATAACGGGCATATGTACTTAATATTTATTTCTTTAATTTACCAATGGGCGAGATTTATTCGTTAAATCAATAGGCTCGGTAAATTGGAAAATAATATTATTTACACGGTGTGCCATTAATTATAGAAGGAAACCGTGTCCTATATATTAGAATGATAATGTCCCCTTGAGGAGCTCATAAAGATTATCATATAAATCCTGCAGGTGGGCTTGGTCCGACACGATAACAAGGATGAGTGGTATTACTCATGGAGTTAGATATTAATTAATTAAATTATCAGTAATTTAATTAGTTAATGGACATACGGTATCTTAAACACGGGAAGATTATGTACACATAATATGGTGGTGCCCATATTTAATTTTGGGGTTGGTGCGATAGTTTAATGATAACCCAATAGTGGAGCGGGTTATCATTAATGGGTCGGGTTTAGGATCCATTAGGAGACCAAAGCCAACTCCTCCTAATGGTCCCTATTGTAGCCTATAAATACTTTATGAAGTCATGAAACCAAGACCAAGAACTCAACCCTAAGGCTTCTTCCCTCCCTCCCTCTCTCCCATCTCTCTCCTAGGGTTTGCGGTGACACATGGTGCTCTAGGGCCGGCGGCAAGGAGGAAGAAGGAAGGTTGGCATGCTTAAACAAGGAAGAAGGAAGAGCTCTCTTTCTCTTCTCTCCTCCCATCTTGGGGCGTGTGGCTAGGGCAAGCAAAGGAGAAAACTGTTGGTGCCCCGGTAAGTTTTGATGTGATCAAACAGGTTAAGCTAGGTCCTAGTATGTTTAATCCCTCTGCTAAGTGTGCAGGAGCTTAGGTACGGAGGAAGTCGAGCGTAAGACTTAGCGGATGAGAAGGATTGTGGGGGAATGTGAGCCGACAGGCTCAGTACAATCCGAGAGACGCGGAAGCTACGGAAGAGTACGCCGGTGGAGCGAGAAGGACTCGCGCGGTGTCCAAGGGACGAGAAACCGGGAGGAAGGACGCTCGAGGGGCAAAAGGCCGGAGTCGGGTTCGGGTGAGCCTAACTCCGGTTGGCCGGAAATCACCCAGAAGACGAAGAACCAAAAGGCTAGTCACCCGAAAAAGAAAGATTAAATTGTTGCTAAGAGGAATTGAACCCAAGACCTCAAGAGCAGAGACGACCAAGCTTACCAATTGGGATAAAGGTTGGAGACAATTTATTCTTGTCGATATTATTACATGGAGATTACAATAGCAATCTCGAGTAGAAGATAAAAATTCCTTTATCACATAAAGGATAAAGCCTTATCCTTTAATCAGATCCAATGGATGCAGGTTAATCCCATCCAAGATCAACCATCTAGAGTACATCCATGGATCAACGGCCAAAAGAAAATTCCTCAACAATCAACAATCCAGATTTATTCTCTTAGGCTATAAATAGACTTAGAGTTTCAACCTTTTCAATATTCAATCAATTGAATTGTAACCTCTCTAAGTCTTCAGTGCTACAACTGTAAAGACTTCGCCGCCTGAAGGAGTTCTGCTTGAGCGTTAACCGCCTTGGAAGCAACGTTTCAGTTGCAACCAAGTTTTTTTTAGACGAGTGCTATCTCCATTATTTTTCATAACCGTCTATTCACCCCCTCTAGCCGGTCCACCCCATCCAACAAGTGGTATCAGAGCCTAGTTCGCCGTAGAAGGACTAACCGCCAACTGCAGAACCATCAACCAAATTGGTCGGACCCGTCATCTACCCGCCGAAATTCGAGGGGGAGTTCACCGAATGGAAGCACAAGATGGAGGTATTCTTCACTACAGAATTTGAATTGTTTATAATAATGCAATCTGATTTTGTAGCTCCCGGAGAAAAGGATTTAACCAAATGTAGCAAAAAGGAACAAGCTGATTGTGTGGTGAATGGAAAAGCAGTTTACCACCTTCTTTCTGTACTCCCAGCACAAGAAGTCAACTGAATCGGCACATACGCATCCGCGAAAGAACTCTGGGAAAAATTCCTAGAGTTACACGAAGGGACTTCCGAAGCCAAGCTCGCCAAAAGGGACATTCCCCAGAACCAGCTGATTAACCTCAGCATGGAAGAAGGTCAAACAGTAGCGCATTTGTACTCAAAAATAAAAGGTTTGTTAACGGAACTGACGAATCTTAGGAAAGAGGTAAGTAACCGAGATTCACTGAGGTACGCGCTTAATTCGTTTCCGAGAAATTTCGATTGGACGTCTTTTGTTGATTCTTTTTTTATTGATAAAGATCTCGAGACAACTTCGCTCGAGAATTTATTTTCAACATTTGAACTTCACGAATTGAGAATTGCAGGAAATCGAAAGACAAATGGTGTAGCCCTGAATGCGAAAACAACAGTACCAGGATCGGTATCCTCGGATGATGAAGAAGAAGAAGAAAAAGGATACTTGGTAAGGAAATTTAAAAAGTTTGTTAAATCTAATCAATTTTCAAAGTTTCAGGGAAAGAAGAAATCTCCAAAGAGATGATCGGTAAAGTGCTACAATTGTGACGAAGAGGGTCACATTAAAGACAACTGTCCCAAATTAAAGAACAAGAAGAAGGAAAATTAGCTGAAGAAAAAGAAAGTGCTGAAAGCGACATGGGATGATACATCTTCTGATGAGTCAGAAATCGACGAGTATGCTAGACTTGCCCTGATGGTGAGTCATCAAGAGGAGGATGATGAAGAGAGCGCATCGGAGATGAGTATTAATGAAGGGGGAGAGTCGTCTGACGAAAGCAGCAGCGACGAGGAACCACTAAGTAGCAAATACGATGACATGGTAAGTGAGGTATGTAAATTACCTCTCGACAAAAATTTTTCTGTTTTAAAATCTGTTTTGAATAGTTTATGCAAAAAGAGGAGAAAGATATTGAGGTTGAAAAAGGAGTTATCTACATCATGTTCATTAAGTATGTTCGATAACTTAAAAAATAAAAATGAAAATCTAGAAAATTTAGTTAAGAAATTTGAATTTGATATTACATGCCTGCTACAGAAAAAGAATCATTATCCTGAGGGGCTGAACTGGTATCTTAAGAATCACAAGGGCCAACTTAGGAAAATACCAAGAAATTATGTGTCCCCTAATTTTTTAACTAACCGGGTTGATAGTAACCTATTTTGGATTCCTAAATCTGTCTTAAATTAATTTTTATTGTAGATATTGACCAACAATTTTAATTGTGTCATTTTTTTAAAGTCAGTACAATTTTTTGTTACTTAAGGAAAGTTGGCTATACACTTGAAACTTTTTGAAATTTTTCGAACACTCTTCGAATTTTTATGATTTTTTTTGATGAAACCATATTTTTAAATTTTAAGAATTCGAAGGAAAAAGAGTTTGACTAGATCCGTTTTTTTTGGATCTATAAATCAAATGTTGACTTTGTCAAAATTATTTCCGAATTTTTTAAGTCCATTTAGAATTAAATTTTTTTTTTCTTTAATTTGAAAAATTCTTGAAAATGCTATTTTTGAAAACTATTTTTTTTTAATCTTTTAAGCTTTAGTTAAACAGTTCATTTTTTCAATATGCTAACTATTTCGTCCCCGGTTTAGATTTTTGCTGTGATCAAAGGGGGAGAGTAGGCTAGTGTACAGGGGGAGATTGTAGATTTGCATTGAAACATCTTTTTCATGCTCAACCTGCTTATTTAATTTTACTATTTTTTACTTATTTGGTTTAACCCTAACTGAACCTGGATTGATGCACATCAAAAAGGGGGAGATTGTTGTTGCCCCGGTAAGTTTTGATCAACCAGGTTAAGTTAGGTCCTGGTATGTTTAATCCCTCTGCTAAGTGTGCAGGAGCTTAGGTACGGAGGAAGTCGAGCGTAAGACGTAGCGGACGAGAAGGATTGTGTGGGAAAGTGAGCCGACGGGTTCGGTACAATCTGAGGGACGTGGAAGCTGCGGAAGAGTATGCCGGTGCAGCGAGAAGGACTCGCGTGGTATCCAAGGGACGAGAAGCCAGGAGGAAGGACGCTCGAGGGGTGAAAGGCCGGAGTCGGGTTCGGGTGAGCCTAACTCCGGTTGGCCGGAAATCACCCAGAAGATGAAGAACCAAAAGGCTAGTCGCCCGAAAAAGAAAGATTAAATTGTTGCTAAGTGGAATTGAACCCAATACCTCGAGAGCAGAGGCGGCCAAGCTTACCAGTTGGATAAAGGTCGGAGACTGTTTGTTCTTGCCGATACTATTACTTGGAGATTACAATAGCAATCTCGAGCAGAAGATAAAAATTCCTTTATCTCATAAAAGATAAAGCCTTATCCTTTAATCAGATCCAATGGATGCAGGTTAATCCCATCCAAGATCAACCATCCAGATTACATCCATGGATCAACGGCCAAGAGAAAATTCCTCAACAATCAACAATCCAGATTTATTCTCTTAAGCTATAAATATGCTTAGAGTTTCAACCTTTTTAATATTCAATCAATTGAATTGTAACCTCTCTAAGTCTTCAGTGCTACAACTGTAAAAGGCTTCTCCGCCTGAAGGAGTTCTGCTTGAGTGTTAACCGCCTTGGAAGCAGCGTTCCAGTTGTAACCAAGTTTTGTTTAGACGAGTGCTATCTCCATTACTTTTCATAACCGTCTATTCACCCCCCTCTAGCCGGTCCACCCCATCCAACAAAGACTTCATCTTCTTCCTTTGGTCGGCGGCAATAAGGAAGGAGGAATATGTTAGGATCTTTGCGTTATGCTAGAGGTGGGGGGGGTGAATAGCTTCCTTTCAATTTTGTCTACAAAGATGTTAGCTAAACACAAGAACAAAATTAATAAAACAATAAAAAAAATGCTAACCCCCTGATTTACTTGGTATCCACCTCTGAGAGGTGACTAGTCCAAGGATCCACACCACACGCATGAGCTCCACTATGAACGCCTCCTTCAAGGTGGAGAAACCTTCACAAGATTGCCCTCTTCCTCTTTACAAAGTAGAAATGAAAGTGAGAGGAAGAGAATGAGACTTTGAGCTAACAGCAAGATTCTACACACTGGAACCGTAACCTTAACCTGCTCAAAAGTCTCTCTTTAAATAGAGTAGAGGACTGCTCCTTAAGTAGTCCATCTCGATGCCAGTCGACTGGCCCAAGGGCAGTCGACTGGCCCTAGCCAACCCACTAGCCAATGGCTAGTTTTTTGAACTGATCAGTCGACTGGTCCTGGACCAGTCGACTGATCTATCTGTGAATTCGAGTTTTGCACTGGCAGTCGACTGATCAGCTACCAGTCAACTACCCAGCTTATGCTTGCACTCACACTCATTCCGAAAACCACCCTTCGCGTATGCCTTGAAGTCCACTCTCTTGGCATGCTCCTTGAAGTTCTCTTCCTCAACTTTCATCCCTCAGATGCGGACACAAGCCCTTGGCTTATCTCCATGCAATCCTTCGTGTATGCCCTTGAAGTCTACTTCCTCGACTTTCCCTTGGAGTCCTCTTCCTTCGGCTCTCATCCCTCGGATGCACACTTCATGTGTGATTCGCTAAGTCCTGCATGACTCAAACACACATATCAAACCAACATGATAACCTAACTTAATCATATTGACCAACACACATCAAAACTCATGATCCACACGATCATACTTGGGTCGATTGCACCAGCAATCTCCCCCTTTTTGATGTGTGGCAATATATTTAAGTTAGTTAAAACAATAATAATTGAAAATTAACGACATAGTTAATCAAGAAGCATAAACATGCAACTTCCCCCTTAACCTATGTCCTCCACATAATTTCTAATTTTCCACAAGTTAAGTTACAAAACTAACTTAAACTCCCAATTCTCCCCTTTGACACCATCAAAAAGATTGCCCAAAGCAACAATAACCATTGGCATCAAGTGGAGACACTTTTCACCTTCTGAAAATCTCAGAAATAAAAAACCAGAAGGACCAGTCAACTAAGACAAGTATCACGAGTCGACTGAGATAGGTATCAGTCGACTGGTGCCTTCTCACTGCCATTTCATAGAAGGATCAGTCGACTATCCTCAGGGGCAGTCAACTAATACTCTTCAGTCTTAATATTATAGTTTCAGGGCCGAAATTTAGAAATGCACCATTAATTCCACAAAATTCAAAAAATTATGAAAATTTGCAAACATGTTTCTTATGATGTATTCTATCATAGAAAAATATACGTTCATGAAAAATCCAAACATGTTTGACTAAAATTCAAAACCTTTGAAAACCTCTAATTTTGTATCAAACTTTCATCCTAGTTTTGAAACCATGAATTTTGCAAACCTATGTCATAACAAATAAAACACAAAAATATTTTTAAATTATTTGAAATGTGCATCTATGATCTTTGGGCAAGATGTCCATTAATTAAACATTTGTTTTCCCCATAGTTGGTCTATTTTCAATAATGTGATACATCTAGAAATCCAACAATATGTCATAAGCATAAGTAAATTATTTGTATCATTCTAATGGCTCATGCACTACCTTACTATTGCATTACCCCAAGGTCAATTCTACACTTCTATAAAACACATACCAAGTCCTCTTCTTAAAGATGTGAATTCCGCTTCGGGTAAAGGCTTGGTAAATATGTCAGCAAGGTTAGATTTTGATTCAACATAATGTAATTCAATGTTACCCCTTGCCACATGATCCCTAATGAAGTGATGCTTCACCTCAATGTATTTTGTTCTAGAGTGATGTACCGGATTTTTGGTCAAATTAATAGTGCTCACATTATCACATAAGACTTTGACTTTGGAGTAATGAAGCTCATAATCCTCTAAGGTGTGCATGATCCAAAGTAATTGAGCTACACAACCACCCATTGCTATATATTCGGCCTCGGTTGTTGATAAAGCAATACATGGTTACTTTCTACTACTCCAACTTGTGCGATCATTTAGAATCGATAGAGGGGGGGTGAATATCAATAAAAAAATTTTTGGATTTAAAGAGAGCAATTACGCAGTGGAAAACAAATTAAATCAATGGTAACACGTTTATTTTTACTTGGATCAGAGTTTATATCGGCTCCTACTCCAAGGCCCACTACCCTTGACCGTTTACGATGGGTAGTGTTGATATAGTCTGGCCCTGATTGTTGTTTTGGTGTTGACACCAATTTTAGTTTAGGTGGATGATTATTTATTATGATTAAGTCCTAATCGGGGATCAGACATGGTATGGAAAATCCTAGCTTGGAGGGCTAGGTGTTGGAAAATCCTAACCTGGAGGGTTAGGTGTTGAAAATCCTAGCTTGGAGGGCTAGGTGTGTGAAAAGTCCTAATTCAGAAGAGGTGGGTGAAAATGTTGGGGCCGGGTGCATGTTGACAAGGATACGGGTTCGTAAATTTTATAATATTTACGTGCAGCGGAAGAATTAGCATAAATAATTTCTTAAATTATTTTTAACCACGTATCTAGCATGCGACCTTATGATGTGTGGACATGATCATAAATTAAAATTTTACAGAAAGTAAACTAATTTACTCGTTACCTCGCGTAACTCGAAGTAAGGGACGAGATCCAACCGTAGCATCCCTAGGAAGCTCCGCCTCTATTCGCGTCCACGCCGAGTTCTCTTCGGGATGACTTTGCAAAGCCACGAGTTTTGTGTCGACGAGAACTACTAGATTCTCCAAGGACACAACTAGAAAATCAAGAGAGAAGGATGGAAACTAACCACCAAGTAACGGAATCAAAATTCCGGGAAAGGAAGGAAGGAGTCGCGATCCGCTTCTTCTTCTACTTCGGCACGAACTTGGTGGGAGAAAACTCACGGGCACCCAAGGTGCTTGCGCCGGCCCTATGGGAGGAGAGAGAGCTGACCCTAGAGAGAGAAAGGGCACCGGCCCTAGAGAGAGAGAGAGAGTTAGAGAGAGAGAGGGAGAGAGTTAATCTCTTGATCAATCTATTAAGGAAATCAAGCCTAGCCTTGGTTCCTTTATATAGTAGCCTCTCCCTTGCCAAGTCTCCCCTTTAACGGAATTTTTTCATAAGAAATTTATCCTATAAATTTTCTTTATGAATTATTCCGTTTAAATCAAGTTTTATTATAACTAATTTTATAATAAAACAAATACATCTCTCCTTTTATTATGGAATAAATTTTACAAGAAATTTATAAATTTTCTTATTATGGAAAAATCAATTCATAATTAATTTTATAAAATTAAAATAAACCATTCCATGGATCATTTTAATTTCCATAAAAAAGAATAAATTTCTATAAATTTCTTTATACAAATTTATTTATCCATAATTTATAAAACAAATCGCACTTGATTTATTTTATAAAATAAACCAAATAAATTGGTTCTCTCTTTTATTGTGGCCGGCCAAACCAAAGAGGGTGGGCACCCTCTTTGGCCGGCCACTTCAAGCCCAATCCCTCACGAATTAAACTCATTTAATTCGCCTGATAAGCCTTCAAAAGACTTAGCCATTTTAAGCTTCCATTGCGCCTCTGATTAATTCAGATTCGACTTATTTCTCTTGATTGGAAAATCCAATTTTCAACTCGTTTTAAATCCCTCGGATTACTCGTAGTGCGTGTGACTAAATAGGCTTTCGATTTATGTTGGCCGTCTATAATCAACTAATTATAGAACGATCATGAGTGGCACCTAGTAGTACATCATGACCCCCAATTAATCGAAAGATCAACGGTTGACCTCAGAATTATTTCTGAAACCCTTCAGCAGCTCTAATGAATCGTGCCCCATTCCCTTCACCATCTTATACCCACTTGGTTCAGGACATGGTCTGTTTGTGTCAGTCCCCACTAGACTGACTACGTCACACCTAGCCCAAGTAGTGTCTTTCTCGTCCTTTGGATTTCTAATTACTCTCATGTATTTAAGAGACTCATACTCTAAACATGATATGCTCTGGCCAGAGGCTTTGAGTAACAATCCGACGATAGGCCTGGGTATACATCTCCTCGCAAGGAGTGGTGAATCCTTTGTAGGCTGCTCAAACATCTTCGAGCACTTCGGCTTATACCCAATCATCCTGGGTCCACACCTCCTTGGAGATGCTTGCTTAAGATGTTAAAGTATAAGTCTCCATGACCAAGATGACTTGAACACCGCAAGTCAAAGGAACATCGCACTTAAGCTGCAGTAAGAACTTCATTGACATATCTATATGTAGATTACCATATGAAGTTTTACAGCTAGTCACTCTAATGAACTAGTTCCCTTAACTAGCATCCATGTTTATCTCCGGACATCCCAATGTCACCAGCCAGTGAGAATCAGCTGATTAGAGAATAACCCATGCTAGTCTCAACAGAATTGATAGTGTCCATTTTTATCAATTCATCGACTAGGGATATTTTCAATACTTCACAATTGCACATTTAGAGATAATCACTAGTTGTGATCCCATCACAAATTCTCTTATGCTGTGAATTGTATTGCGGACATTCAGTAGATGAGTTTAAGATCCCAATCAAATACATAAACATGTATACTCAAATAGTGAATTATCATTTATTAAAATAAATGTTTACAATCATAAAGCGATTGCCTTAGCACACTTCTCTCATATCACTAACAGAAAAGTCCTAGCTTGGAGGGCTAGGTGAAAAGTCTTAGCTTGGAGGGTTAGGTGCAAATTCCCATCTTGGAGAATTAGGTGAAAAAGTCCTGGCTTGGAGGGTCAGGTCCTAGCTTGGAGGGCTAGGTTTGGAAAGTCCTAATCCGGAAGAGTTGGGAGAAAAGTCCTAGCTTGGAGGGCTAGGTGAAAGTCCTAACTTGGAGGGTTAGGTGCAAATTCACAACTTGGAGGGTTAGGTGAAAAATCCTTAGCTTGGAGGGCTAAGGTGGATGAAACCCTAGCTTGGAGGGCTAGGTTGGAGCCCCTGGATCGGTCTGGTGACCGATCATGGAGTTGGCACGGTGCTCCTTCGTGGATCGGTCTGGTGACCAATCCAGCGATGACTGATCGGTCTGGTGACCGATCAGGGAGTATGCGTTTCACCCATTGCTTGGCTCCTGATCGGTCTGGTGACCGATAAGGAAGCAAATAGTGAGGTTGAGTTCCCTTGCTGATATGCTGCTGATCGGTCTGGTGACCGATCAGGATCACTATGCAGATCGTTATGGAGAACGATCCAGCATCGCAGGTTCCTCACTATGATCGATCAGGACGGAGCCTGATCGGTCTGGTCACGACCTGATCGGTCTGGTGACCGATCAGGAGGTTTCCTGATCGGTCCAGAGATTGATCAGGGGGTCTAGACTGCAACACTCAGAAATTGCCCGATAAAGGAGTGGATCGGTCTGGTGATCGATCCACAACCTGGGATCGATCGGGTGACCGATCCAGGAGAGTCCCAAAGAAATCGCGATTTCTAATCGAGCGTTGGGGACTGATCTGGACGGAGCCTGATCGGTCTGGACCGATCCTGATCGGTCTGGTGACCGATCAGGAGGCTCTCTGATCGGTCCGATGACCGATCACTTTAATTCAAATTGCACTTTCAGACGCTCTGATCGCGTCTGAACGTGTCCGATTCTCTGCGCTTAACATCTGATACATGATATGTTGTTTGATATGCTGCTCTAACACTCTAATTAAGCTGCAAGTGACAAGGGAGGATTCAAACACTCAAGGAGAAGTCAATGGAGGCTTTCCTTGGAGCAGGTTTGTCCGTTTTCCATCTCAGGTTGCAACGGGCGGAGCTGCAGACTGGAGCTGCTGACTGGAGCTTGGCTGAGGGGAGCTCAGGAAGTCCAGGAAGGGCTCAGTGGTAGCTGGCGTTGGCAGAGAAGCAGCTGGAGGCTGCAAGAGATGCTGTCACCTGGTGCGGAGTAGAGGAACAAAAGGGTAGAAGAAGGGTTCCTGGGAGAAGAAGTTGAGTTCTAGCCTTTACGAACTAAGTTCTTGCTGCGCCTTCGTGTTCTCTACACCTAGCTTGTGCGTTCTGAAGTTTTCATCACCTTGAGCAAGCTACTGCAATCGAGAAGCAATCATCCATTACTTGAGCGCTTGAAGGAGAGATCAAGAGGCTTGGAGTCCGACAACGGGAAGACACGAGGAAGGGTTTCTTGCGTGAGATCGCCGCTGGGTGGAGCTCAGGAAAGCTTGCTGTGTTCTTGTCCTTGCTAAGTGTTTGAGTAAGATCCTTCTTGTTGTTTCTTTGTGCTTAAACTTAAATCTGTGATTGAAATGCTGTGGAGAGGTTTCTCCACCGAGAAGGAGGTTGCTTTCTATCCGGTGATAACCGGGGCTTGATCTACCGACGATTAAGGGATCGCCCACCTTAAGGGCTGATAAGCACCATTTTATTGATTATTTTAAGTGCTTAAATCCATGTTTGATCCATGTTTTTATTGTTTAATTGTGATTTTACCCTAGGTTTTAGGATTTTCTATTAATTTGGACTTTATTGCAAAATTACATATTTTTGGATTATTTGGCCACTAATTTTCTGATATATTTTTGTAGGCATCAAAGGATCCTGGACCTAGGGCATATTGGGTCAAATTTGAGTCGGATGTGAACCGGATCGGATTATCAAGCTTACAAGTAATCCGGGCCGTCCGATTCAAGAGCGGCTAGATCTGAGCCATCCGGGACGATCTGAAGCAATCCGAGCTAGGGTTAGGGTTGATCAATCCCTATAATCAAGATCTGAAGGTTTCATCCCAATCAGAGATCATCCAACCGTTGGATCAAGCAAGGAGGGCTCTAGAGCGTCCAATCACAGATAGAGTTGATCTGGACCATCCGTTGCACATCTGGAGGATCCGAGCTACCACAAGGCAGATCCTGACCCCAGATCATCATCATAAAAGTTTGGCTCCAATCAGAGAAAGATCAGCCGTTGGATCTCCTCCAATCAATCACAGCCGTCCGTTGATAACTATTTAATCAAAAAAAACGCAGCAGCTTCTCAGCGTCGCGTCCTCGCCGCAGCTGTTTGCGATTGGTTTCTTCTTCGTTTCTTCTCGTTTTCTTCAGCAAATTCTTCATCTGAAGGCGTGACCACCTCGATTCGAGCTTATTCTTGAGTGACAGCAAGGATTCGGATGGAGGCTTAGCTTAATTTCGTTTATTAGCTGATTTCTCGTTTCTGCACTTTGTTCCGTTTCTGTAATTCGAATCAGATTGTTTAGTTTTAGTTTCTAATCGTTTTGCTTAAGTTAGGTTTATTTTCTGCAAGTAAATTAGCTAGGCATTGTGTTCAGTGATCGATCGAATGTAATTTCAGTTTATTCTCAGTTTATTGCTCGCGTATCAGTTGTGCCATTTCATCAGCTGCGTGCCAGTTTTATTCTGCTTATCAATTTGATCTTATGTTAGTATAGTCTCAATTCTGCATTCAAGTTGAGCTTCTGAATTTTGTTTCCACTTGGTTTGTTCCGCACTCAATTGCCCACTTGCATTCAATTAGTTTGCTTCGCATTCAAGTAAATTCTGCACTTCTGCTTAGATTGCCTGCAATCCAAGTGTTGCGTGCCAATTCAGATTGTGTGCCAACACCATTGCAGCAAATTCAGCATTACATCTGAACATTTCTGTTAGTTGTAGCTTCTGAGTTTTGTGCCAAGTAGTTTTCAGCTTGCAATCTGTTAGATATTTGCCAAATTAGTTACTGCATTCCTGCATCAGTTATAAAGCATTTTTTTTTTCTTTCAATTCTGCATTGGATCAAAACCTGCACGCCAACTGTTACAGCATTCCTGCTTTGTTGAGTATGCATTACAGCATTGCCATTTTCTTTTACAGCTTGTTTTTGCATGTGTTGATTTAAATTTCTGCATACACTCAGTTGATGCGTTATTCTCTCTAGTTCTGTCAAGTTTCTGAATTAACCAGCCATTTGAATTGCTAGTTAGCTTAAGCAGCAGTTTCATCTATTGGCACATAAGTTTTCTTTGATTCTAGTAAGTTCATTCTCATTTTTGCACTTGGCATCAAATGTAACTTAGTTACTGAGTTCGGTTGTCTAGAAATTGCAATCATTTCTCTTACTCGTTTGATCAGCATCTGGATTTTACATTCGGTTAGTGCATTTGTAGATTAAGTTGTCCATTGGTCAAGTTCATTAGTGCATTCATTCTATTAGTTAATTTAGTTAAGTTCTTTGCTTCTCATTGCTTTTTCACGTCGAATTGAAACCAAACCAGATCACTACTTGGAACCCAAAACACAAACGACACATAAATACAAGCTAGAATCAAGCACAACAACTAGCCCCGAGAAAAATACGACCTGTGGCCCCTATATTACATTTTCATACTTTGATTGTAAAAAGGGTTTCCAGCTTTCATTCACATCTAAATTTGAGGCTCACATTCGTGACACATAGATTGGGCTCGTCAAATTTTTGGCGCCGTTGCCGGGGAATGTAGTGGTGCTTGATAATTCTATATTTTGATTTCGTTCTGATTGCTTTATCTTTTATATACGGTTGCTGCCATTTTTCTTGGTTGTTTTGTGACAGGGGTGCAGGTTCAAAATGTTTTCATCCACTTATCAGCAGCCGTGTCCACAGTTTCAGCAGAACCAACCATTCAATCAGCAACCAAATCAGTTTTTTCAGCCACCACAACCACAATTTGAGCAACCACAACAATTCCAACAATTTCAGCCAAATTCCAGCAATTTTCAGAATTTCCAAGAATATCTGTTCTCCATAACCTCTGATAGTTGCCAAGAATATCAGCCCACACAGCCCTCGAATCAAAATTTTCCACACCAAAATCAGAACTTTCAAGGCTACAATTCCCAGCAAAGTTTCCAAGAATATCTGTTCTCCATAACCTCTGATAGCTGCCAAGAATATTAGCCCTTTAATCAGCCTACTTCATCCTTTCAAAATCAGTCAAGGAGCTATGCTAACCAAGGAGGCTTTGAGAATGAGGCACAACAACAAAAGCTGGAGGAGATAGTTCAACAAGTTTTAC
This sequence comes from Boesenbergia rotunda, assembly GCA_024364735.1. NCBI lineage: Eukaryota > Viridiplantae > Streptophyta > Magnoliopsida > Zingiberales > Zingiberaceae > Boesenbergia > Boesenbergia rotunda. The sequence goes on from JAGFNQ010007491.1 coordinate 92,908, forward strand.
TATATCATCAACAAGAGAAACAAAGGCAAGCCCAAAAATCAGAACAATCCCCCGGAGTTGGTTTTATATCAGTTCAAGGTGACCCTAGCGCATGGCCAAGTCCTTCTTCAAGTAATCTTGCACATTTGATAGAAGAAGAAGAAGATGACGTACTCATCAAAGTCTGGGCACCTAGAGCATATATTACAGGAGAAGCATACAGAGGAGATGATTCCATAGGTGTAGGGGATTGCACTAAGCCCCAGGGACCACCACAAGATTTAGAGAACGAACCAGAAAGTGTAGGGACTTGCATGGTGGAAGCAAGCACCCAAGGATCACCTATTCTAGTTGATTGCCCACCAGATTTTGAGCCTGAGATGGAGGTATTTTTTATAGACCCGACAGACATTTTTCAGCATGATCAGGTAAGTATTTCTTCTTTTCCTTTAGAAAATCTCAGACCCAGAATTGATGTTATTGGTTGTGACACATTGCTTGATACATGCTTGATAGAGAATAATTGTGATATTTCAATTGAAGAGCCAAAAATTGATTTCTTTATTTGTGAAGAGCTCCTGGATGTAAATTTTGTAGGAAATAAATGCGAAAAATTTATTGAGGCACCAAGAATTGACTTTATTGGATGTGATACATTTTTGGATACATTTTATACAAAGACTGATATTGTTTCATTTCTTTCATATCTTGCAGGACCCCAAAAACTTCTGGAGTGGATGCTTCATCTGAATAGACTCAAACCTCCTGGAAGGCGTTCCAAAAAGAATAAAGAGGGAGTAGATTTTACTTTAATTCGAAAAACTCCACCTCTTACATGGGTCTTGTATCTAAATAACCTTCGGCCACCTGAACAGATTGCAGTTAAGTCCAAGTGTGGGGGAGCAATGCACCATGAAGTTGAACAAATAAAAGAAGCTCTTTCGCATATACAGACTCCTCCACTACCACGATGGAGGTTGTTTCTTGATAGACTCCGACTGCCAGAAATAAAGGGAGTTTGATCTTTCTTGCCTTCTTTATTGCATGTTTTCACTTTTTAAATGAGTTCTTGCTAATAAATACGTGGGTAGAGTAACATGAATAAACGTCATTGTAAATACCATGTTTTTGCATGATTAGGAATAAATGTATCCCTTAGGTTATCTCTATAGCATTTTAGAATCTTTTGGAAAATAAATTAAATTTGGTTGTCGAGACTTAGGATTTGAGTTCATGGATGAATTCTTGGTTGCTTGAGTACTATTTTTCCTTAGACTCTTGATTGAGGATTTGAGATGAATCATTTGCACCTAGTGAGAATTAGCCTTATATTTGTGACACACATGTTATTAAACTCTAGAACTTGCTTAGGTTCTTTCAAAACCATATTTCAATGATTGGATCACATCTATAGAGGCTAATCACTTTGTTTACCTTTCCATATCAATTTTTAGCAAAATTCATATTCATTCCATTTTTCTTTACTTATTTCCTACTCTTACCCTCACTTTTCTTTGGACTTGTTGTTTAAAATGTTTCTAATGGTATTTTGCCCGAGACGGACAAAGATTTAAGTGTGGGGGAGTGATTAGTGATTTGGAAGCATTCCATTTATCAAGGAGGCACTTCAATTCGAAAAAAAAAAATTGTGCTAAGTTGGATGGATATCAAGATCAAATGGGAAGAAGTGTTTAAGGATGGAAGAAATTAGAAATCTCAATTCCTTATTATACTTTGGAGATCTATGCAAGTGCATGGTGCGGCAATAAAAAGAAAAAAAAAATCTGCAATAATAAGAAGAGGGCACACACAAGCAAAAAGAAAGGATTTTTGTGCCAAAGTGAGAAAAGTGCCACTTGATTGCAAGGGAGGTCTCCTGCCACTTATAGAATTGGAAGGAAGGCTGATCTGAAGAAGGAATGGAAGCTGAATTGAAGGAATGCAAGCAATGGAGAAATCTGAAATCTGTGCCATGCCAAAAAGAAAGAAAAAAATGCTGTGATCATTTCGAAATTCCAGCTATACTTGGCTGAAAAATCTGGATTGCAGCTGTACCTTGCTAGGAAGATCAAGTAACATGTTGCTACAATCTGAATTGAAGCTGCAAAGTCTGAAAAATCCATGAAAAGCTGCTGAAAATTTCTGCATTCGAAAAAATCAGTGAGGGAAGCTAGTAAAGTAGTTTTGTATCAACTTCCATTTGAATCCATGCTTCCGTAATCAGCAGTGCCTTGCCGAATCTTAACAGAGCTTGCAGAATAGTTTTTGATTGAACTAAACTATTTGGGAGCTGAGAACATTACTGAATCTGAAAGAAAAAAAAAAATCAGTGAAGGGGCTGAAATTTGATTTACTACTCAGCCATTGTCAAGTGGAACAATTCAATTCAGCTAGTTGATGCTAAATGCTTTCAAGAAATCAGATGTTTGCAAGGATGAAGAATCAGTGATGCCGTGGATGCTGGACCTTAACAGAAGGAAGAAAAAAAAAAAAAAAGGAGAAAACAGTTTGAAAAGGAAGAAAAACAAGGAAAAAGAACAAAGAAGCAAGTTGGTATCCAATTGAAGTTTCGGCACCATGAATTAGTGAAGATAATCTCATCCAAATTCAAGATCTACTCAAATACATTCTGATTTCAGTAGAGAAAAGAAAGAAAGAGGAAAAAAATCAGAAAAGAAAACAAAGAGCAAAGTTGGCACGGAATTGGGAAACTTGGCTCATTAGACCAAAGAAGGGTTTTTCATTCAATTCAAGGGCAATTATTCAAGATTAACTCCACCACATTTGTGATATCACTAGAGGACTGTAAAGATGGGGCAAAGCACATTGGAAACAATTTTTGAGCAACCAAGTCTCCCACTTCATCAAATTTTCCATTTCCTTAGCTTTTATTCCATTTCTCACCATTTTCTACATTTTCATTTTGTTTTTGTAGATGTTGATCTTCTTCATGATTAATGGTGGAGAGTAGATAATAAGCAAGCATATGGTAGTGCAAGAAACATGTGTGTTTGAGTGAGCTCCATTTCCATCACCAACTTAGAACTTAAGAGAGAGCCACCAAAACTTCCCTTGAAAGGCTAGAGATTTAAATTCATCTCAATGATTCATGATGGATGAAAAGGCTGAGTTGTTGATTTAAGGACAAGATAGTAATCCATAGAGCTTAGACTTATGAGAATTGACAACCCTAGGTAATTTCTTTTCATTTGCTTCTAATTATGCTTAAGAAAGCCTAAGGGATACATATTTAGTTGTTTCGCGAGACGCTCAAGGTTAAGTGTGGGGGAGTTGATAAGCACCATTTTATTGATTATTTTAAGTGCTTAAATCCATGTTTGATCCATGTTTTTATTGTTTAATTGTGATTTTACCCTAGGTTTTAGGATTTTCTATTAATTTGGACTTTATTGCAAAATTACATATTTTTGGATTATTTGGCCACTAATTTTCTGATATATTTTTGTAGGCATCAAAGGATCCTGGACCTAGGGCATATTGGGTCAAATTTGAGTCGGATGTGAACCGGATCGGATTATCAAGCTTACAAGTAATCCGGGCCGTCCGATTCAAGAGCGGCTAGATCTGAGCCATCCGGGACGATCTGAAGCAATCCGAGCTAGGGTTAGGGTTGATCAAGCCCTATAATCAAGATCTGAAGGTTTCATCCCAATCAGAGATCATCCAACCGTTGGATCAAGCAAGGAGGGCTCTAGAGCGTCCAATCACAGATAGAGTTGATCTGGACCATCCGTTGCACATCTGGAGGATCCGAGCTACCACAAGGCAGATCCTGACCCCAGATCATCATCATAAAAGTTTGGCTCCAATCAGAGAAAGATCAGCCGTTGGATCTCCTCCAATCAATCACAGCCGTCCGTTGATAACTATTTAATCAAAAAAAACGCAGCAGCTTCTCAGCGTCGCGTCCTCGCCGCAGCTGTTTGCGATTGGTTTCTTCTTCGTTTCTTCTCGTTTTCTTCAGCAAATTCTTCATCTGAAGGCGTGACCACCTCGATTCGAGCTTATTCTTGAGTGACAGCAAGGATTCGGATGGAGGCTTAGCTTAATTTCGTTTATTAGCTGATTTCTCGTTTCTGCACTTTGTTCCGTTTCTGTAATTCGAATCAGATTGTTTAGTTTTAGTTTCTAATCGTTTTGCTTAAGTTAGGTTTATTTTCTGCAAGTAAATTAGCTAGGCATTGTGTTCAGTGATCGATCGAATGTAATTTCAGTTTATTCTCAGTTTATTGCTCGCGTATCAGTTGTGCCATTTCATCAGCTGCGTGCCAGTTTTATTCTGCTTATCAATTTGATCTTATGTTAGTTTAGTCTCAATTCTGCATTCAAGTTGAGCTTCTGAATTTTGTTTCCACTTGGTTTGTTCCGCACTCAATTGCCCACTTGCATTCAATTAGTTTGCTTCGCATTCAAGTAAATTCTGCACTTCTGCTTAGATTGCCTGCAATCCAAGTGTTGCGTGCCAATTCAGATTGTGTGCCAACACCATTGCAGCAAATTCAGCATTACATCTGAACATTTCTGTTAGTTGTAGCTTCTGAGTTTTGTGCCAAGTAGTTTTCAGCTTGCAATCTGTTAGATATTTGCCAAATTAGTTACTGCATTCCTGCATCAGTTATAAAGCATTTTTTTTTTCTTTCAATTCTGCATTGGATCAAAACCTGCACGCCAACTGTTACAGCATTCCTGCTTTGTTGAGTATGCATTACAGCATTGCCATTTTCTTTTACAGCTTGTTTTTGCATGTGTTGATTTAAATTTCTGCATACACTCAGTTGATGCGTTATTCTCTCTAGTTCTGTCAAGTTTCTGAATTAACCAGCCATTTGAATTGCTAGTTAGCTTAAGCAGCAGTTTCATCTATTGGCACATAAGTTTTCTTTGATTCTAGTAAGTTCATTCTCATTTTTGCACTTGGCATCAAATGTAACTTAGTTACTGAGTTCGGTTGTCTAGAAATTGCAATCATTTCTCTTACTCGTTTGATCAGCATCTGGATTTTACATTCGGTTAGTGCATTTGTAGATTAAGTTGTCCATTGGTCAAGTTCATTAGTGCATTCATTCTATTAGTTAATTTAGTTAAGTTCTTTGCTTCTCATTGCTTTTTCACGTCGAATTGAAACCAAACCAGATCACTACTTGGAACCCAAAACACAAACGACACATAAATACAAGCTAGAATCAAGCACAACAACTAGCCCCGAGAAAAATACGACCTGTGGCCCCTATATTACATTTTCATACTTTGATTGTAAAAAGGGTTTCCAGCTTTCATTCACATCTAAATTTGAGGCTCACATTCGTGACACATAGATTGGGCTCGTCAAGGGCACGCCAAGGAGTAGGGGCAAGTTATCCCCAAACCTTGTAAACCCTCCTTGTTAGCGATCTTGCTAGTGTGTCGACTTTGCTTTCGTTCCCTGTTTTCTGCTTACTCTGTGATTATTTCTTCCGCTGTGCTACTGATAAGTTTGAGTGCAGAAATTCGATTTGTGCCAAAGCTCTAAGTGATTGGCTATATTCACCCCTCCCCTCTCTAGCCATCCGGGTTCCAACAAGTGGTTTCAGAGCTTGTGGCTCTGTTCACAGCTTAAGATCCGAGAGTTATCAACAAGATGGCGTTGAGAGAAGGATTTTCCACCACCCGACCTCCTTTCTTTGATGGCACTGACTTTCAATATTGGAGATCATAGATGGAGTATTACTTGAAGATGGACATCAATACTTGGTTCGCAGTGAAGGAGGGATTCACCCCTCCTAAGGATGATGAAGGCAAAGAACTCGAATCATGGCGGTGGACTGCCGAACAAACTTGGAAAAGTGAAGCCGACGCGAAGGCGGTTGTCACTCTACAATGCGGCATGAACAAAGACCAACTCATCAAGGTTGGTCCTTTCACAAGTGCAAAGGACTTGTGGAACAAACTCATTGAGCTTCATGAGGGCACCCAAGACTCAAGAATCGTCAAGAGGGACTTGTTCCTCAACCAACTCTAAAATCTCTCCATGAAGGAGAATGAAACGGTAAGTGAGCTCCATAGTCGGTTCAAGGAAGTCCTTAATGGGCTTCATTCGATTGATGAAAAGGTCGAGAATCGCGACCTTGTGAGGTATGTCTTGAAAGCCTTTCCAAGGAATGCTTTGTGGTCATCCATGGTGGTTGCCTATAAAGTTTCCAAGGATCTATCCATTGTTAAGTTAGATGATTTGTTTTGTGAAATGGAATTGCATGAAATGGCTAACAGAGGCCCCAAGGAGAAGGGGATTGCTTTAGTTGCAGGGGACCGATCCAACAAGAAGAATAAGGAGAAGAAGAAGGAGAAGGAGGTCTCTTCATCTTCATCCTCTTCCAAATCCGAGTCCGGTTCCGAGGAAGATAGCAGCGGCTCCTCATCATCCGAGATGGCAATCTTTGTGAGAAGGATGATGAGAAGGGGTCGACGCTTCAAGAGTAGAGGTAACTCTAGTGAAGCTAAACTTGATAAGACTAATGCATCTTGCTTTGAGTGTGGTAGGAAAGGGTATTTCAAGAATGAATGCCCAAAACTAAAGAATAAGGAGGAGAAATCCAAAAAGAAAGAAGAGAAATTCAAGAAGAAGGAGAAAGCTTTGAAAGCCACTTGGGATGAGTCATCCTCTAGCTCATCCGATGAAGAGAAGGAGGAGAAGAGCACAAGGCATGTGACACTCATGGCATTGGGAGATCAAGAGAGCAGTGATGAATCTTCCAACTCATCAAACGCGGCTTCATCATCTTCGGATGATGAAGAGGTAACTTCTCCCGAACTTGAAAAGTGTTATAGAGCAATTGCATGTTTAACTAGTATGCTTAAGAAGTCAAAAAATAAGGTTAAAGCTTTGCAATTAGAAATTGATCAATTGAAATTATCTAGGGATGATAACATTGATGATTTGCATGTTGAATTGTTAGAAGATGAAATTAAATCATTGAAACTTGAAGTTGAAAACTTGAAATTCTCTAGGGTTGAGGAAGTAGATGATTTGCATGATGAGTTACTAGTAGAAGAAAACCAATCATTAAAGAGTGAAGTTGAAAGACTCAAGAATATTCTTGAGAAGTTCTCAACTAGCTCTAAAACCCTAGATATGATCTTGAATGCCCAAAGGGCAGTCTACAATAGGGCCGGTATCGGTTACCGTCCTAAATAACCCTCATTCGTGTCTCTTATGTCTAGGACTGATATGAGACAATCTAGGACACCCAAGGTTCAAAAGAAAGTTGTCAAGGCATGGATGCCTAAGTCATGTTTAGTTGATGCTTTAGGTGCCAAGGTTTGGGTACCTAAAACTTCTATTTTTCGAATTGTGTAGGTTATGATTGAGGGGGAGCATCTATCAACTTGGTTCGTTGATAGTGGATGCTCCAAACACATGACCGGGGATAGATCATTGTTTACCACACTTCACAAGAAAAGTAGAGGTAATGTTTCATTTGGTAACAATGGTAGTCTTAAGGTCATAGGAATAGGAGACATTCAAATATCCGAATGTCTTAGAATTTCAAATGTCCTTCTAGTCAAGGGGATGAAATTTAATCTCCTAAGTGTGAGTCAATTGTGTGACACGGGTTACACAATTAATTTTCAACCAAGTCAATGTCTAGTTAGACAATATGACACCTTGGACACGGTACTAGTAGGAACAAGAGTAGACAATATTTATCAAGTTTCATTTAAAAGTGCTACTAATGTTTCTGCTAAGTGTTTTATGTCAAAAGAAGAAGAGTCTACCCTTTGGCACCGGAGGTTAGCACATGTGAACATGAAGAACATCCGGAAGTTGTCCAACAAGGGATTGGTTCGTGGCTTACCAAGCATCAAGTATGAGAAAGATAAACTTTATGATGCATGTCAAATGGGTAAGCAAACAAAATCTGCACATAAAGGTAAAAGCACTGTAAGTACTTCTACTGCATTAGATTTACTTCACATGGATCTATTTGATTGTAGTACTATCATATCATTGAATGGAAGTAGATATTGCTTTGTGATCATTGATGACTTCACTAGATATACATGGACTTATTTTTTAAAATATAAGGATCAAACCTTAGATGTATTCATTTCTTTTTGTAGAAGAGTTGAAAATGAGAAATCATTAACTATTAAGACAATTAGAAGTGATCATGGAGGTGAATTTTAAAATCAAAGGTTTTTGGAATTTTGTCAAGATAGGGGTTATAGACATGAGTTGTCTACTCCTAGAAGACCACAACAAAATGGTATTGTAGAGAGGAAGAACCGTGCTCTACAAGAAGCTACGAAGCATGCTTAATGAGTACTTACTCCCGAGTTACTTATGGGCCAAAGCTATAAATACAGCTTGCTATGTGCAAAACCGGGTCCTTATTCATAGGTTTTTAGGGAAGACTCCCCATGAGCTTTGGTTTGGGAAACCACCCACAGTTAAACACCTTCGGGTGTTTGGTTGTAAGGTGTTCATCCTGAACACCAAGGATCATCTTGGAAAGTTCACGGCAAAGGTTGATGAAGGGATACTAGTCGGGTACTCCCTCGTTAGCAAAGCCTATCGAGTCTACAACAAGAAGTCTAGACTAGTTGAAGAATCTTCTGATGTTGTCTTTGAAGAAATTCCAAAAGTCAATGGTCAACCAGAAGATGAAGTCCAATTCGAACTTAGGAGACTAAGTTTGAATGAAAGTCCAAATGTTGTTGATGGTGATGAATCCGATGACGGTGAGCCTAGACAATCCATAGATCAGCCGGATCCTGAGGCTGAACTTGTGTCTAGTGAGCCCATTCACGAAGCACCACCGACACCAAGGCAAACTAGATTAGCCTCTAGTCATCCCCAAGACCAAATTGTTGGAGACATCCATCATGGGGTTAGGACTAGATCATTCTTCCAGAATGAGGCTAATGAAGTTGCCCTAATTTTCGAAATTGAATCTAGAAAAATTGATGAAGCATTAAATGATCTCGATTGGATCATTGCAATGCAAGATGAACTAGGTCAATTTGAAAGAAGTCAAGTTTGAGACTTAGTTCCTAGACCTAAGAAGACCACCATCATTGGAACCAAATGGATCTTCAAGAACAAATTGAACCATAAGGGAGAAATCATTAGAAATAAGACACGTTTAGTAGCCAAGGGCTATAGTCAAGTTGAAGGCCTTGATTATGATGAGACCTATGCTCCTGTGGCACGATTAGAGTCCATTTGATTGATGCATCCATTTGCAGCACATCGTGGCTTCAAATTATACCAAATGGATGTCAAATCGGCCTTTCTAAATGGTTTGTTTAGAGAAGAGGTCTATGTCGAACAACCTCCGGGGTTTGAGAATTCTGAATTTCCAAACCACGTGTTCAATCTCAAAAAGGCACTCTATGGCCTTAAACAAGCACCCCAGGCTTGGTATGAGCGGTTGTCGACATTCTTAATTGAGAAGGGATTCGTTAGAGGCCAAATAGACCCTACACTATTTCTACAAAGAGATGGTGATGATATTTTTGTAGCCCAAGTATATGTCGATGACATAATTTATGGCTCAATCAATAAGGGCTATCTAAATGAGTTCATTGGACACATGAAGAGTGAATTTGAAATAAGTTTAGTACGAGAGTTGACTTTCTTCCTTGGACTTGAAATCAAGCAAACTCGCGATGGTATCCATGTGCACCAATCAAAATACACACAAGAAATGCTTCGAAAATTCAATATGAGTGATTCAAAAGAGGTAACCACTCCCATGGCTACAAACACAAGATTAGACAATGATGAGAGTGGTAAACCCGTTGATTTGACTCAATATCGAAGCATGATAGGTAGTTTGCTATACCTCACAGCTAGTCGACCGGATATTCTATTTGTTATGGGTATGTGCGCTAGGTATCAAGTTTGTGCCAAGGAATCTCACTTAATCGCTGTTAAGAGAATTTTGAGATATCTTAAAGGCACATAGGAGTCGATCTTTGGTACCCCGTACCGAATCATTTGACTTAATTGGCTATATGGATTCCGACTACGCTGGATGTAAGTTGGACCGGAAGAGCACAAGTGGGGGTTGCCAATTCTTAGGTTCGTCCTTAGTAAGTTGGTCTAGTCGGAAGCATCATTGTGTTGCCCTCTCCACGATCGAGGCAGAACACATCGCCATGGGAGAGAGCATATCACAATTGTTGTGGATGATACATACTTTAGAGGACTATGGTTTGAGTTACAAGGGTGTGCAAGTGTTATGTGATAACATTAGCACAATTAACCTAACCAAAAATCCAGTCCATCATTCCAGGACCAAACACATTGAGGTGCGTCACCACTTCATTAGGGATCATGTAGCTAGGGGAGATATCGTACTCTCGCATGTAGAGTCCAAATCAAACCTAGCTGACATTTTCACTAAACTACTCCCCGAAAGTGAATTTAGTTTCCTAAGACGGGAGTTGGGAATGTGTCACGCTTCATGAATTTCAAAATGCATTCAAACCCTTCATGATTATTTCGAAATTGTTAGGGATACAATTGGGTAACTTTGGGGACATCTCACACGAACTATAAGGTTTAACAAAATATTTTTGTTTGCTAGATATGGGGTGAGATGTTAGGATCAACTAAATTTCTCAAAATGTCAATGCATCCCTTGAGAAATTAAGTTGACGAGATAATAATCACTTCGGTGACCAAGTATGGGAAAACCATTGCATATCATATGTGTATATGGCTCCATGATCATACTTGGACATTCCAATCAAGGGAACTTGATTGGAGACCTGAATTTGATATAAACTTAGTTAAAATTGCTTGAATGATTGTTGATTGAGTTTGACTCCATTTGGATGGTTCAAAGTGATTGTTGAACCTATAAGGACTTTTGATCCTTGTTCAGGGATCAATTTTAGTCATGAGATCATGTCCAAGTTCGATAAACTTCATCAGATCTTGTTGGAAAAATTCCGAAAATCTGAAACTGAAAGTTTCAGATCAAATATGGGAGTTTCAGGAACCCTGATCGGTCACTGGACCGATCAGGCATAAGGCTGAACCGATCTGGCTCCACCCTATAACGATCGGTCCACAGACCGATCAGAGGGGCATCAGTAACTTTACGAAATTCTGATCAACCTTACTGAGCCATCCTGGATCGGTCCCCGGACCGATCTGGCACCCTATGGTGATCGGTCCACAGACCGATCAGGAGGCTCACAGGTTTCTCTCCGAACCCTACTATTCGTGTCCTGATCGGTCAACCGATTGATCAGGAGCGCGCCTGATCGGTCACCCGACCGATCAACCCCGGTTCAGTCCGATCAGGCCATCACCTGATCGGTCTGGGCGCTATCAGATCGAACGGTGATCCGTTCCATAGTATTAAATTGCGGTTAGTGGACCGATCCACCAACCGATTAACTTCGCCAAAACCCCTCCTTGCCGAACCCTAGCGCCGAAACCTCCCACTCGCGCCTCTTCATCCTGAGCGAGAGTGTTCCTGCATCTCCCTCTTTCTCGTGCATGCGAGTTCTGGCGAAGGTCTCTACGTGCTTCAAGTTTTCTGAGTCTCTGTCTTGCGCCGAGAGCTTCTCCTGCGCAAGTTCTTCTTCCAGTTTTTGTGATCCTTTCAGACTAACGTCAATGACACCAAAGTGAGTTTTTGATATAGTTTCCTTTATGACTCTGTTCATGGATTATATGTATATGAAGCTAATCATGTTTTGGTATTTCTTCTTGGTGTGTTGTGCCGTGATCCTTGTTTTGGCTGTGACTTTTGGCGGTGACCCTCTTGATCAAATGCTTGACTTTATGATTATCACTCTATCCTGGTTCCTTGATCCACCTGTGCTCTGTTAATCATTGTGTCTTGATCACATTCTCTGATTGGGTTTAACCTTATCTTGATCATATTTATCTATTCCAATCTATAGAAAGTCTTCTAAGGGTAAAGAAGCTGTTGAGGGCAGTTCAAGGGGGAAAACCCCTTCTGCATCTGCGCCCTCCAGAAGGCCACAGCCTTCTTCTAGCTCCCGGTTCCCAAATGCGGCCTGTGAACAGGCCTTCCAGTCGAGGACCTTCAAATTATTATCCTGCCGATCCATTGATATCCCTTTTCTGACTGAACATTGTCCGTCGGTCATGGACATAGTCATGTTTTACAACCTGGGCTTCCTTCTTTCCTTGGAACGGACCATCAATTACAACCTAGTCTCAGAGTTCTATAACAATCTTCAGCAGGGACCTCAAGGAGGCTTCGAGTTCACCACTCGAGTCGCCAAGAGGAACCTTGATTTTCTTACGAGATTGTAACACCCTAAATTTTCCCATATATAATGTTATGAATTCATGAAACATTATTATTATGAAATTTCATGATGGGCTTGGCTTAATGGGCTTTGATGTGGATTAGTGCAAAATGTGATAAAAAGAAAGTGTAGAAAGGAGGAAGCAGGGATCGAACCTTGAACCTCCTAGTTGCACTAACCATGTCATAACCAATGCACCAAGAATGTTTTCATGTTGAGAGAATGAGAAACATGCTCGTTAAAGCTAGGGAAGTGAAGAGACATGTCCCTTCATGAGAAGAGTATAAATAAGAGAGGGGGAAAGAAGTTTCATTTCTTCTTCTTCTTCCCCACTCCAATTTCCGAAACCTAGAGCCCGTCTTCTTCCTTTTTAATTTTCGAAATACACCCTAGGGTTCTAACCCTAGGGAATTGGAAGGAAGAAGACCCATCCAAGGATCTTGCCCTCTACTAGGGCCAAGAGTTCTAGAGAAGTTCTAGTAAAGGAAACTCTCACCCTTCCTTCAACCAAGGGTACCCTAAAGATTTAGAGAAGGTGAAATTCAAGCGAAAGGATGTAAGTATCCCCTTGCCTGCAGTGTAATTGTTGTTACATGATTCTTTGTTCTCTTGTTTTTTGAAAATGGGTGTATCCCTTGTGAGAGTTTCGGCCAACCCCAAGGAGGAGGCCTTGGCTACTCTTTGATGCATGAGGAGACCCCTTGGAACTTAGGGTATATGTATATGTTGTATCCCTTCAAAAATGTTATGAACAAAACACTAAGGTTTTGCCCTTATGTAGGTTTCGGCCACCCCTTAGGGGAAAGCCTTGGTTACTTCTTGATGCATAAGGAAACCCCTTGGAACTTAGGGTATACTTATATGTTGTTTTTCCCTACATGTTGTGATGACAAAAATTAGGGTTGAACACCCTACAAGGTTTCGGCCATGGATGGAAAAAAAACTAGGGTTTAGGATTGTATGATTTCCTATGATGTATCCATGCTTAGTAGTGTAGACAAAGTGTTTGTGTAAATGTTTGTGTGAATGTTTGATTTCAAGAACCCTAGTTTCCCCTACCCTTGACCTTCGGCCAACCCTAGAAGAATTAGGGTTTAGGGTGCATGATTATCCTATGATGTAATCCATGCTTAATAAGGTTGCATGATATGTATGTGAGGTGTTTGTGTAAATGTTTGTGTGAAGGTTTGATTTCAAAAATCCTAATCCCCTTACCCTACACCATTCGGCCAACATGGAAGTATTAGGGTTTGTGAAGGTTAAACTACCCTACGAGACATGATTATGTTTAGTAAGATGATAGGTATATGCATGTGATGTTTAAATGGAATGTTTGATTGGAAATCTTAATGTTATCTAGCATATGATATTCGGCCAGGGCATGGAACATTAGGGTTGTGAAGGTTGATTACCCCATGATGTATGCTATGCTTAGTATGATACATGATGTATATATATGTGATACTTGTATGAGATGTTTGATGTCAAAAACCTAAGCTACCTCTACCCTTGACTTTCGGCCAAACCTTAGGTTTAGGGTTAAGAAGAACTCAATTAACCCATGAAGCATGCTACCACTTCCTATGACATGAATATGATTTATGTGACCAATCTTGTCATATATAAAGTATGTTTAAGTGGTTGAAATTTGATGTATGTATGAGCATGTCTTATAGCCCATGGGGCTCCCTTATGAGATTGCATGTGATGTGTATGTTAAAATGCTTGAAAGGATACTCCACTAAGTATGGGATCAAGAGCACCCCTTATGTTGTGTGGTGTGTCCCTATGGGATCATGAGCACCCCTGAAGAGTGGTGTGTCCCTTGAGAAGTGAATTTGGAGTATTCCTTAGCATATATGGAAAGACATGATAAGTATTTTACTTTCTAAGTTGTGGTACCCGACTCGGAAGGGGGTCGTTAAACAAATCTGGGGTGCATGTTAACTTAAGGTCATGGCTCCGGTAGGACGGAAGGGTCCTGCTCTAATGGGATTGGTGGCTCGCTACCCCAATTCATTAGGGAACGCGCATAATGTGGTACACAACTGGGCCCCTATATGATGTTAAAATATTTTTAAGTAATACCTTTATGGAATTGTTTTGAAAACATTTATTATATGTGAAGGGTATGCTTAAGATACATTATACTGCTTGCTTAGAAACTTTGATGTTTAGTATGCTATGATAAACTCATGCTTATGATTCATTATGTGTACATGTTGTATTCTTTCGTATGGATTTTGCGAGTAGGACAGGATCCTTACTAAGCATTTGTGCTTACTAGTTTATGTGTTGTCTTATGCTGCAGATAAGGGTAAGGGACACTTAAACTAAAGGAAGAGGCAGGAGGGCTGAAGATGTGTGGGGTGGTGGCTCGGGAAAGAAAGATTCTTATATCTACATTACTATGCCATGTTGATGTTTTCTTTAATAATAAATATTAGTGATTACACTTGGATTACTCTTATATGTTGAGTTGAGCTACTTGTGAACCTACCATGTTCTAATTATTAAAACATGATATCTGATTGGCATGCACTGACTAATATGCTTAGTACTTATAAATATCACTTGGTAGTTTTAAATAAGCATGCTCAGTACTTAGTCCTTGCACTTTTGTTTGTTTTTAATTATATGCTAGGAAAAAAAATATATAATTAGATGATTGATTGTTACGTAACCCCGCCCCGAGAGTAGATATAAGGGCGGGCGTTACAGAGATTTTGGCAGAATATTTGGGTGGTCGACGATCACAAATTTATATAAATAAATTTGTAGAAATTTTATTTTTTATGGAAGTTAAAATAATCCATGAATTGGTTATTTTAATTTTATAAAATCAATTAAGAATTGATTTTTCCATAATAAGAAAGTTTATAAATTTCTTATAAAATTTATTCCATAATTTAAAGAGAAGAAAAATTTGTTTTATTATAAATTAGTTATAATAAGACTCGGCTTAAACGGAATAATTAATAAGAGAATTTATAAGATAAATTTCTTATAACTAATTCCGTTAATTCCGTTAAGAGGGAGACTTAGCAAAGGAGTTGCTACTATATAAAGGAACCAAAGGCAAGCCCTTAATCCCAATCAACTAATCAAGTTGTGAAGAGCTCTCCCTCTCTCTCTCTTCTCTTCTCCCTCCCCTCTTCTCCATTAGGGCCGGCGCCCACTTGGTGACCTAGGGCCGGCGCCCTTCCTCCATCTAGGGCCGGCGCACCTCATCCACTTCCTTGGGTTGTGGCGTGAGCATTCAAGAAGAAGGAGAACCCGAACAAGAAGATGAAGAAGCGGATAGCGACTCCTCTCTTCTCGGAATTCGATTCCGTTACTTCATTGGTTAGTTTCCTAATTTTTCTCTTGATCTTCTAAGTTGTGCCCATAGAGAATCTAGTAGTTCTCGTCGACACAAAACTCGTGACTTTGCGAAGTCATCCCAAAGAGAACTCGGCGTGGACGCGAATAGAGGCAGAGCTTCCAAGGGACGCTACGGTTGGATCTCGTCCCTTTCTTCGAGTTACGAAAGGTATAAAGTAAATTAGTTTACTTTTCCGCAAAGTTTTATTTTATGATTATGTCAACACACTATAAGGTTGCATGCTAGATACGAAGTTAAAATAATTTAGGAAATTATTTTATGCAAACTCTTCCGCTGCACGTAAAAATTTTAAATTTTACGAACTCGTATCCTTGTCAACATGCACCCGGTCCCAACAGTTCCCTCGACGGGGAACGCGTCCTCACCTACTCCTCTCGGGAGAATTTACCTGATGCCAACCGGTTCCTCCGGTTGGACTTTTGCCTAGCGGTCCTTCGCCAAGTCTTGGATACCAAGCTGTCCTTCGCCCGTTGCCTAGCAGTCCTTCGCTAGGTCTTCAGTCCCAAGCTGTCCTTCGCCTGGTGCCTAACAGTCTTTCGCTAGGGCTTCAGTCCCAAGCTGTCCTTCGCCTGGTGCCTAGCAGTCCTTCGCTAGGGCTTCAGTACCCTGGCATTCTTTCGCCAGGGCCTAGCTGTCCTTCGCTAGGACTTTAGTCCCCTAGCATTCCTTCGCCAGTGCCTAGCAGTCCTTCGCTAGGACTTTTCCTGCACACTTGAGTAACATGTTAGATAACAAATGAGACTTAACTTTTGAACCCTTTTGCCATTATCAAAACTCAGGTTCAACTTGGGTGCTTTCTGCACCAACACAGTCCACGACCAGGACTTATTGCCCAATTTCATGAACCAGGACTTAGTGCCCAACCCTCGGTCAGGTCTTAGGTGCCTAGCCCTCGGCCATGACTTAGTGCCTAGGTTAACTAGGATTTTTCATCACTTTGGTCCAGTTTTCATAACTACCCTTCCCTTGTTCAATGAATCACTGACTTAAGCATATTGTCAAACATTGAAACACTTAGAGGAGGACATCACTGATGCATCATCCACCAGCATAGAGGGTTTAAACTGTACCAAATGGATGTCATGTCTGCCTTTCTTAATGGGTTCATAAAAGAAGAAGTATATGTAGGGCATCCCCCAAGATTTGAGAACTTAGACAAACCTGAATATGTGTTCAAACTTAGGAAAGTTCTCTATGGGTTAAAACAAGCACCTAGGGCATGGTACGAATGATTATCATCCTACTTAATTTCTTAGGAATTTAACCAAGGCCAAATTGACTCAACATTATTTGTTAAAACCTTAGAAAAAGATATATTTATAGCTGAAATATACGTAGATGATATAATATTTGGGTCAACAAATTCTAACTTTTTCAATGAATTTGTCAAAATTATGGAGAGCGAATTTGAAATGAGCTTGACAGGTAAGCTGAACTTTTTCTTAGGTCTCCAAATTAAACAAATCAGGGATGGTAACTATGTTCATCAATCCAAATATGCAAAGGAACTAATAAAGAAATTCAAAATGGAAAACTCTAAAAGCTTACGTACTCCCATGGCCACAAATGCCAAAATAGATAATGACCCTGAAAGTAAACCAGTTGACCTAAAACTATACAGAAGTATGATTGGTAGCTTATTGTACTTAACTACTAGTAGACCTGATATTTTGTTCGTTGTAGAATGTGTGCTAGATACCAAACTTGTGCTATGGAATCCCACTTAGCAGCACTAAAAAGAAACCTAAGGTACATTAAGGGTACCTTAAATGTAGGTATTTGGTATCCTAGGTCTTCCACTTTTGAATTGTCAAGATACTCTGACTCTAACTATGCCGGTTACAAACTAGATAGAAATAGTATAAGTGGAAGTTGCCAATTATTAGGACATAGTCTAGTCAACTGGTGCAGTAGAAAGCAACACTGCGTAGCATTATCCACAACTGAAGCAGAATATGTTGCCCTAGGAGAGTGTGTAGCACAACATTTATGGATGATGCACTCTTAAGGATTTCCAACTGGACTGTACCCAAACCAAAGTGTTCATTGACAACATAAGTTCAATAAATCTGACTAAAAATTCAATTCATCACTCTCGAACCAAACATATAGAAGTAAAACATCACTTTGTTAGGGATCACATAGCCAGGGGCGAAATTGTGCTTATGCATGTGACTCAAAATCTAATTTACCTGATATAATTACTAAACCCTTACCTAAATATGAGTTTAGCATACTAAGAAGGCAGTTAGGGTTGTGCTTAGTAGAATAGAACTGTTCTAATTTCTTTTCAAAAATCTTTTATATTTTCATATTTTTCAAAAATTAGCATTTAATATCTGTTGAAAAATCATTTCTTTTATTAAGTCTTAAAATTTAAAAATTGTTTTCCGACTTAGATTTTTCAAAAATATATCCCCTTTAAAACTAGGGTTTTTACGCAAATGGACCTAGCCTAGGCATTAACCCTAGAATTGAATGCACCTATAGATCTAGAAGCCAGCATCTCATAAGCACCATAGGGTACTTTAATTGATAACCTAGACTGGGTTGAGATGCTTAGGTCTATGCCTTGACTTAAGATGTTTTAAGTCAATGCATCTGGTGTAGTTGGGGCATTAAATACAATCGAACAACAATCAAGTTAAGTGTTCAAGCTTAGAAAATCTAACTTGATCAGATCACTTAACTCGACTAACCCTAGTGAAAGCTGCTGTTATATAACAGTTAGTAAGTAGCTAACTGGGTTAGACAGGACCCGAACAAGTTTAGTTTAAATTGGTTTGATCCTTTTTGTTTGCTTGGGGTCAATAGAGTTGATTCAATACGTACTTAAACTTTCTTTTAACTAGCTTTGATTCGAAATTGATTCAAAATTGGTATTTATCAATTTTTTTATATATGACAAAGGGGGAGAGAGAAAATAAGAGAGTAAAATTTTGTCAATTTTTTCATCTTTTTCAAAAAGTAAAGTTAAATTTACAAGTATTTTTTCCATTTTTCATCTTTTTCAAAAAAATAAAGTTAAATTTTCAAGTATTTTCAAGTGCATTTAGGCATCATAGTTTCAAGTGCAATTTTTTTTTTCAAAAATGTTTTAAATGCACAAAAAAATTTTAGCAAAACTTTCTAAATGCAAAAATTTTTTTAAGTGCATAAATTTTCTAAGTAAAACTGTTTTCAAAGTCGACAAATCACAAAATTTTCTAAGTAAAATATTTTTTCAAGTGCACAAATTTTTTCTAAGTGAAAATCTCTTCTATGTGAACATCAATAATTTTTCTAAATGCATTTTTTTAAGCAAAATTTTTCTAAATGCATTTTCCTAAGCAAAATTTTTAAAGTGCATTTTCCTAAGCACAAATTTTTCTAAGTGCATTTGTCTAAGCAAAATTATTTGAAATGAACAAATTTTCTTTAAGCATTATTTTTCAAGTGCAAAGTCTTTTTAAGTAAATTTTTTTTAAAACAAAATTTTTCTAAGTGAAAATTTTGTACAAAAATTGGTTTAAGTGAAAATTTTTCTAAGTGAATATTTTGTACAAAAATTAGTTTATGTGAAAATTTTTCTAATTGAAAATTTTGTACAAAAATTGGTTTAAGTGGAAAATCTTTATAAATGTACAAATACTTTGCTTTGTTTTGCAAAACACTTAGTCAAAATTTAAAACACTTAGACTTTTTGAAAAACTGCATATCATTGAAAGCTTCAGTGGGAGAATGTCTATTTCAAGGGGAGCTTAGTAAATATTTTTCAAAAAGTGATTTTCTTATAAAAATGCTTGATTACATATGCTTTAAATGATTAAACTTAACCTTTTGAACCTGGTTGCTTTAAATCAAAAAGGGGGAGATTGTTGGTACCGGAAGCACCAAGATCGAACTTATGTTTTGATAATGGCAAAGGGTTCATAAGTTAAGGTTTTATTGTGATCTAACAAGGTTATTCAAGTGCGCAGGAAAAGTTCTAGGTCAACTAGGCATGAAGTCCTGATTCTAGAAATTAGGCAATAAGTCCTGGTCGTGAGCTGGGCACCGAAGTCCTGACATAGGGTTCGGCAATAAGTCATGTTCGTGGACTGGGCACGAAGTCCTGATTCGAGGAATTAGGCAATAAGTCCTGGCTGAGGGCTGGGAACCGATGACCTGACCGAGGGTTGGGCAATAAGTCCTTGTCGTGGACTGGGCACGAAGACCTAATCCGGATGATTGGGCAAAAGTCCAACTGGAGGAGTCGGTTGGCAAAATTGTAAACTCACCTGAGAGGAGTAGGTGAGGATGCGTTCCTCGTAGGAGAGAACACTAGGCGTCGGTTCGACCTAGGGTTCCATTTTGGAAGCCCAAAGTCAGAACTAAGATAGCTCAGGCTGTTAATTATGCTTAACTTATATATTATTGGTTTATTATTTGTGCTTTGGAACTAACCCTGGTTGCAGGAACAAAGTCTGACTTTTCTGCTTCCCATACGCCTGAATGGAGTCAGGCGCCTGTATGGTGACAGGCGCCCCAGACAAGAGTGTTTTTAAGTCATTTCGAAGCTAGCCTCCATGTCAGCAACTGAGGTGCCTGTGTTGATACAGGCGCCCTAGTCAGCTCATGCGCCATAGTTGAAGGGATAAGCACTAACCAAGTCTGCGGATATGGATTCGTGGAGAACAGGCCACGTGTCAGGCGCCCCCTTCAACACAGGCGCCCTAGCATGCAGTATATAAAGGGGTTCACCCCCTTGCTTTAGAACACAACTACTTCCAACGATTTCTTTCAAACGCTCTGCTCCAAACGCTCCATGCTCAACTCTCAAGCGCCAACGATGACCCGAGGCTCCGATCTTTGATTCTTCTCCGGTCGTCGGTATAATTTTATTTAATTTGCAGTATTCAAATTCTGTATTCGGAACTTAAACATGTAATATTTTTGCGCAATATAGAACTACCTGTTGGAACCCGGATGTGCTAGAGAGGGGGAGGGGTGAATATGCCAATCACTTAGAGCTTTGGCACAAATCGAATTTCTACACTCAAACTTATCAGTAGCACAGCGGAAGAAATAATCACAGAGTAAGCAAAAAACAGGGAACGAAAGCAAAGTCGACACACTAGCAAGATCGCTAACAAGGAGGGTTTACAAGGTTCGGGGATAACTTGCCCCTACTCCTTGGCGTGCCCTTAAGGTGGGTGATCACCTTAATCGTCTGCAGATCAAGCCCCGGTTATCACCGGATAGAATGCAACCTCCTTCCCGGTGGAGAAACCTCTACACAGCGTTTCAATCACAGATTTAAGTTTAAGCACAAAGAAACAACAAGAAGGATCTTACTCAAACACTTAGCAAGGGCAAGAACACAGCAAGCTTTCCTGAGCTCCACCCAGCGGCGATCTCACGCAAGAAACCCTTCCTCGTGTCTTCCCGCTGTCGGACTCCAAGCCTCTTGATCTCTCCTTCAAGTGCTCAAGTAATGGATGATTGCTTCTCGATTGCAGTAGCTTGCTCAAGGTGATGAAAACTTCAGAACGCACAAGCTAGGTGTAGAGAGCACGAAGGCGCAGCAAGAACTTAGTTTGCAAAGGCTAGAACTCAACTTCATCTCCCACGAACCCTTCTTCTAACCTTTTGTTCCTCTACTCCGCACCAGGTGACAGCATCTCCTGCAGCCTCCAGCAGCTTCTCTGCCAACGCCAGCTACCACTGAGCCCTTCCTGGACTTCCTGAGCTCCCCTCAGCCAAGCTCCAGTCAGCAGCTCCAGTCTGCAGCTCCGCCCGTTGCAACCTGAGATGGAAAACGGACAAACCTGCTCCAAGGAAAGCCTCCATTGACTTCTCCTTGAGTGTTTGAATCCTCCCTTGTCACCTGTAGCTTAATCAGAGTGTTAGAGCAGCATATCAAACAGCATATCATGTATCAGATGTTAAGCGCAGAGAATCGGATACGTTCAGACGAGATCAGAGTGTCTGACAGTGCAATTTGAATTAAAGTGAACGGTCACCAGACCGATCAGAGAGCCTCCTGATCGTCACCAGACCGATCAGGCTGGGTCCAGACTGATCAGGCTCCGTCCTGAACGGTCCCCAACGCTCGATTAGAAATCGCGATTTCTTTGGGACTCTCCTGGATCGGTCACCCGACCGATCCCAGGTTGTGGATCGATCACCGGACCGATCCACTCCTTTATCGGGCGATTTCTGAGTGTTGCATTCCTGACCCCCTAATCGATCACCGGACTGATCAGGAAACCCCTGATCGGTCACCAGACCGATCAGGTCGTGACCAGACCGATCAGGCTCCGTCCTGATGATCTAGGAGGAACCTGGATGCTGGATCGTTCTCCAGAATGATCTGCACAGTGATCCTGATCGGTCACCAGACCGATCAGGAGCAGATCAACAAGGCAACTCAACCTCACTGTTTGCTCCCTGATCGGTCACCAGACCGATTAGGAGCCAAGCAATGGGTGATATGCATACTCCCTGATTGGTCACCAGACCGATCAGTCATCGCTGGATCGGTCACCAGACCGATCCACGAAGGAGCACCGTGCCAACTCCCTGATCGGTCACCAGACCGATCCAGGGTCTCCAACCTAGCCCTCCAAGCTAGGGTTTCATCCACCTTAGCCCTCCAAGCTAAGGATTTTTCACCTAACCCTGCAAGTTGGGAATTTGCACCTAACCCTCCAAGTTAGGACTTTTCACCTAGCCCTCCAAGCTAGGACTTTTCACCCAACTCTTCCGGATTAGGACTTTCCAAACCTAGCCCTCCAAGCTAGGATCTGACCCTCCAAGCCAGGACTTTTTCACCTAATTCTCCAAGATGGGAATTTGCACCTAACCCTCCAAGTTAAGACTTTTCACCTAGCCCTCCAAGCTAGGACTTTTCACCCACCTCTTCCGAATTAGGACTTTTCACACACCTAGCCCTCTAAGCTAGAATTTTCAACACCTAACCCTCCAGGTTAGGATTTTCCAACACCTAGCCCTCCAAGCTAGGATTTTCCATACCATGCCTGATCCCCGATCAGGACTTAATCATAATCAATAATCATCCACCTAAACTAAAATTGGTGTCAAACCAAAACAACAATCAGGGCCAGATGCATAACAATCTCCCCCTTTTTGTTGTTTGACAACCCATTTTAAGTTTAGGGATTCTCAATCAAGTTTTTCAAATTTAGAATATAGGGGAATCCAGATCCTCCCCTACAACATGATCATCCTAAACTTAACCAACCAACACTCTCCCCCTTTGTCGAACACGAAAAGGGGTCTAGAAGGGCTGTTAAGTTTAAACCATACTCCTCCTCAACCCTAGGCGTATCCCAAACCAACAACAATTTGATTTTTGATAAGCATATAAATACATATGACACAAAGATATAGGCATGACAAAACAAGCATATGTATCATATGAGCATGGCATCATAAGCAGAATCATGGTAGTGAAACAAATATGCAGATAGTACTCATCATAGCATCAACAATAAGCATACAAAAGTAGAATAGACATGCATTAAAGTCAAAAAGAGCAAGTCATAAAAACATCCAGAGGAAAACACGATGCAAGACACATGCATCAAAATCCAGATACGTGTGGCATAACACCACAATAAGCAAGTCATGGGGCATACAGCCCAATAGTCACACAGACTAAAACCGGTCAAGTACACAGATCATGAGAAGAGGCAGCAGACATCCAATGCTCAAACATCAGCGGGGGGTCGTCATCGTGCATAAGGTCATCCATCGTGGCATCAGCAGACCCTGGTGTAGCACTGCCTGAAGGGGCATCCCCTGGAAATGTATGGCGGCGCCACTCTGCGTACCAAGTCTACTGCAATGCCTGGACTCCAGAGACAGTAGACTCTACGTCGGTCAATCGGCGATCAAAGGAACGGAAGTCCGAGTGGGTCTCCTCTCGATGGAGCTCCCTCAAATGAATATCCTCCTGGAGGGTCCGATCTAGCTTGGAGATCTGCCATCGTAGATCTGGGTTAGGCTCATAGTCATACTCGGCGTCAGCAACAGGAGCCTCATGAAGTGCAACAGCCTCGGGTGGTGCCTGAAAATGTGGTGCTCTGCCATGTAGGTCACCAAGTCCTCTCCCATCCTTCCATACCAAGGCCCCATCGCGCTCTCGAATAATAATGCTAGATTTCATAAAAGCCCGGCGACCAAGCCGACAATCTTGTTTGACCATGGGCACGGTCCTGCCTTTGGTGACATCAACACCAACTGACATAAGCCAGTTAGTGATGACATGACCAAATGGCATGTAGACCGTGCGACGGCTCGGCTCACGATAGGATAGGATGGACTGGAAGATGCTCTCCATGATATCGAAGTCCATCCGGCGGTGCATGCCATAGAGCATAAGACAATGGTAGGGTCGGATTTCGGTCAAAGGCTTCGAGGTGATGGGCAAGATACAATTTGTGATAATCTTGAATAGGATGTAAATCAACAGGAGACAGACGTAGAGCTGCAAAGGTAGGAAAGTCTGGACCCAATTCATCAAGACCGGCCGGGCG
>JAGFNQ010007491.1:117169-179471 GCA_024364735.1 Boesenbergia rotunda
ATGATGGGCTTGGCTTAATGGGCTTTGATGTGGATAAGTGCAAAATGTGATAAAAAGAAAGTGTAGAAAGGAGGAAGCAGGGATCGAACCTTGAACCTCCTAGTTGCACTAACCATGTCATAACCAATGCACCAAGAATGTTTTCATGTTGAGAGAATAAGAAACATGCTCGTTAAAGCTAGAGAAGTGAAGAGACATGTCCCTTCATGAGAAGAGTATAAATAAGAGAGGGAAAAGAAGTTTCATTTCTCTCTTCTTCTTCCTCACTCTTCCCACCGAAAACCCAAGTCCCTTCTCCCTTTTCATTTTTGAAAATACACCCTAGGGTTCTAACCCTAGGAAATTGGAAGGAAGAAGACCCCATCCAAGGATTTGTGCCCTCTACTAGGGCCAAGTGTTTAGAGGAGTTCTAGAAAAGGAAACTCTCACTCTTTCTTCAACCAAGGGTACCCTAAAGATTTAGAGAAGGTGAAATTCAAGCGAAAGGATGTAAGTATCCCCTCGCCTGCAGTGTAATTGTTGTTACATGATTCTTTGTTCACTTGTTTTTTGAAAATGGGTGTATCCCTTGTGAGAGTTTCGGCCAACCCCAAGGAGGAGGCCTTGGCTACTCTTTGATGCATGAGGAGACCCCTTGAAACTTAGGGTATATGTATGGGTTGTATCCCTTCAAAAATGTTATGAACAAAACCCTAAGGTTTTGCCCTTATGTAGGTTTCAGCCACCCCTTAGGGGAAAGCCTTGGTTACTTCTTGATGCATAAGGAAACCCCTTGGAACATAGGGTATACTTATATGTTGTTTTCCCTACATGTTGTGATGACAAAAATTAGGGTTGAAGACCTTACAAGGTTTCGACCATGGATGGAAAAAAAACTAGGGTTTAGGATTGTATGATTTCCTATGATGTATCCATGCTTAGTAGTGTAGACAAAGTATTTGTATAAATGTTTGTGTGAATGTTTGATTTCAAGAACCCTAGTTTCCCCTAACCTTGACCTTCGGCCAACCCTAGAAGAATTAGGGTTTAGGGTGCATGATTATCCTATGATGTAATCCATGCTTAATAAGGTTGCATGATATGTATGTGAGGTGTTTGTGTAAATGTTTGTGTGAAGGTTTGATTTCAAAAACCCTAATCCCCTTACCCTACACCATTCGGCCAACATGGAAGTATTAGGGTTTGTGAAGGTTAAACTACCCTACGAGACATGATTATGTTTAGTAAGATGATAGGTATATGCATGTGATGTTTAAATGGAATGTTTGATTGGAAATCTTAATGTTCTCTAGCATATGATATTCGGCCAGGGCATGGAACATTAGGGTTGTGAAGGTTGATTACCCCATGATGTATGCTATGCTTAGTATGATACATGATGTATATATATATGTGATACTTGTATGGGATGTTTGATGTCAAAAACCTAAGCTACCTCTACCCTTGACTTTCGGCCAAACCTTAGGTTTAGGGTTAAGAAGAACTCAATTAACCCATGAAGCATGCTACCACTTCCTATGACATGAATATGATTTATGTGACCAATATTGTCATATATAAAGTATGTTTAAGTAGTTGAAATATGATGTATGTATGAGCATGTCTTATAGCCCATGGGACACCCTTATGAGATTGCATGTGATGTGTATGTTAAAATGCTTGAAAGGATACTCCACTAAGTATGGGATCAAGAGCACCCCTTATGTTGTGTGGTGTGTCCCTATTGGATCATGAGCACCCCTGAAGAGTGGTGTGTCCCTTGAGAAGTGAATTTGGAGTACTCCTTAGCATATATGTAAAGACATGATAAGTATTTTACTTTGTAAGTTGTGGTACCCGACTCGGAAGGGGGTCGATAAACAAATCCGGGGTGCATGTTAACTTAAGGTCATGGCTCCGGTAGGACGGAAGGGTCCTGCTCTAATGGGATTGGTGGCTCGCTACCCCAATTCATTAGGGAACACGCATTATGTGGTACACAACTGGGCCCTATATGATGTTGAAATATTTTTAAGTAATATCTTTATGGAAATTGTTTTGAAAACATTTATTATATGTGAAGGGTATGCTTAAGATACTTTATACTGCTTGCTTAGAAACTTGGATGTTTAGTATGCTATGATAAACTCATGCTTATGATTCCTTATGTGTACATGTTGTATTCTTCGTATGGATTTTGCGAGTAGGACAGGATCCTTACTAAGCATTTGTGCTTACTAGTTTATGTGTTCTCTTATGCTGCAGATAAGGGTAAGGGACACTTAAACTAAAGGAAGAGGCAGGAGGGCTGAAGATGTGTGGGGTGGTGGCTCGGGAAAGAAAGATTTTTATATCTACATTACTATGCCTATGATAATGTTTTCTTCAATAATAAATGCTAGTGATTAGAGTTGGTACTTTTGAATATTAGAAATTACACTTGGATTACTCTTATATGTTGAGTTGAACTACTTGTGAACCTACCATGTTCTAATCATTAAAGCATGATATCTGATTGGCATGCACTGACTAATATGCTTAGCACTTGTAAATATCACTTGGTAGTTTTAAACAAGCATGCTCAGTACTTAGTCCTTGCACTTGTGTTTTTATTTTATGTTAAAATTTTACGATGGATTGTACGTAACTCCGCCCCGAGAGTAGATATAAGGGTGGGCGTTACACTCGGGGTCTGACAACTGGCTAGAGCCCAAGTTGGTGGAGACTTGGCATTAAGTCCAGCTGGGTCAGAGGGACCTGACAGTTGGTTGGAGACCTGGTAGGTTAAGAACCTAAGTAAATCTACACAAGATAAGTGAGGTAAGTCACTATAGGAGCGAATTCCGGTGAGGACGAGTCCCAGGAAGGGACTTTAGGTCAGTCCAACTTAGAAACATTTTGGAGATCTAAGTTGAAGCCTTTGACTAGATCTTGGTCTTAAGAAGACGAGGTCTATTTAAAACTGAAGTTATTTGGTCCATATTATACTTGTATTAACATTATTTTACAGGGTATATTATGTTTGGCATTGGGATTCGACCTTGTTTCCCCGAATTAAATTCTATGGATAGAATTAATCTGCACAGGGACAGAAAGCTTCCCGAACGACCTACTTTATCAACCTTGCTTTGATTGATTGAATGATCGCTTGAACAAACTAGTTCTTCAAGAATCAAGCTCCTAATCGATCAGCAGCGGTTCTGTTCGATGAAGCTTCGATCGTCGGTTCTTGTGTTTGATTCAGGATCCATGAGAAAAACGAATACAATTAAGCGCAATAAAAATCAAAGATATACCTCTCGCTCTTCTATTGTATTCCTATCCTCTTCTTGGACATCTTGCGGGCGACGATCTTCCAAGAATCGTAGCCGCCCGCTCACCCTTCTTCTTCCTCCTTTCCTTGTTGCGTGACCTAGCCCTCAAGGTGCGCCGGCCCTAGCCGCCTCATGCCCGCTCGCCCTAGCCGCCTTGCGCCGCACGCCCAAACCAAGGAGAGAAGAAAAAATAGAATAGGGTTTCTAATCA
Source organism: Boesenbergia rotunda (assembly GCA_024364735.1). Taxonomy (NCBI): domain Eukaryota; kingdom Viridiplantae; phylum Streptophyta; class Magnoliopsida; order Zingiberales; family Zingiberaceae; genus Boesenbergia; species Boesenbergia rotunda. The sequence goes on from JAGFNQ010007491.1 coordinate 120,674, forward strand.
CGGCTTAAGAGGGTTTATATATTTTATAATAGGGACCAAAAGGAGGAGTCGGTTATGACCTCCTAATGGATTTTTAACCTGATCCATTAATAATAACTCGATCCACTAAAGGATTATTATTGAACTACCGCACCGACCCCATATTTAAAATATGGGCTCCCTCCTATTATGAGTACATTATCTCCCGTGTTTAAGATATCGTATGTCTATTAATTAATTAAATTACTGACAATTTAATTAATTAATATATAACTCCAAGAGTAGTACCATTCAACTTCATTATCATGTTAGACCAAGATCACCTGCAGGATTTATATGATAATCCTTATGAGCTCCTCAAGAGGACATCATCAGCCTAAATAATTAGGACACGATTTTCTTCTATAATCAATGACACACTATATAAATAATTTTATTTCCCAATTTATTGGGCTTTATTGACTTAGAGAATAAATCTCGCCCATTAGTAAATTAAAGAAATAAATACTAAGTATATGTGCCCGTTATTATATCGGGATTAAGAGCATGTACATCCATAATAACCGAGGTCTTGTTCGATCATATAGTCAGTATAAATCAAATAACCTCAAAATGGTCCTGCTCAATACACACAAAGTGCGCTAGTGTAATTCTATAGTCAAGATAGACTAATACCAAATTACACTACAACGGTTCCAATGGTTTGTCCAAATCTATCTTGGTTGTAAGCTACTACTTATACTTTACAAGGAACCAATAACACGATCTTCTGTGTGGCACCACATACCATATTATCTATAATGTGAAGTAATGGACAATTGCATATATTATAACAAATATAAAAATGCAAACACATGACCACTGTGATTCGTATTCCAAAATAGATGTTCATATAAAAGCTAGGCTTATAGTATACATCCTAACATTGGACTAACATGATTTTGCAAGGTTTAAACTGTAAAAATATCCTTGGATGAACAATACCCGAGGTGCCTCAGGTGAGACCTGAGGCACCTTCAAGTAGGTGAAGGCGCCTCTGCGAAGCTGCCGTGGTGGATAGAGTTTTAGTCGTCCGAGACGCCTTATTTGGGAACTAAGGTGTCTCACTTCAAGATTGAGGCGCCTTCTAGAGGATAAGAAGTGTGAGCTCAGGCTTCAGATCATGATGGAATTTGATTGATCCTAGGGGCCTCAGATGTCCTTTATAAGGATATTCTTGCCGAGAGTTGTATCATTACTGCTTACAACTGCGCTTAAGCACCTGCAATCTTCTGCTTCCTTATCTTCCTACTGTGACCCTACTATGACTCAACTATGATCGACCACTGCTGAGAAGAATGACACCAACATACGAATGTATCTAGACTACTACTTCTTGTTGGTAATGTAGTTAATTTGTTCATACTTATTTCTTGTAGTTACAAAACAAAATGTGTAGGGTGTTACACTTTTTACTCATTGTATTTGACTACTCCACTAGTAGTTTACTGGTAGAGAGGATTAGTGGATTACCTGCCGAAAATATCCAACGAGCCTGCGTCATGCAGTAGGAGTTGCTGAAGGCTCTGAAGCAAGTAAAACTCTTAGTGTGTTTTGGCTTGGTTTTTTCGTTATCTTATTTTCCACTGCACATTAATTTTTCAAAAAGCGTTTGTTTTTAGAAAATCAAATAATTCACTCCCCCCCCCCCTTCTCAAGTGCAATGATCATACAAAGCTTTCGACGTCTTGGATTAGCAACTAGTCAGTTACAAACCAAGTTAATTTTGTGCCTCTTATTTTCTTTATGATATTATTATTTGTGATAATTAATTGTGTGTCTTTACTAAGCACGAAAGAAAAAGATATTGCTTTTTCTTTTCAAGTCTATTCACCCCCTATAGTTGGCACTAGATGATCTTTCAATTAGTATCAGATTGGGGTCGCTTGAGAAGGATTAACCGTCGTCTGAAGCAACAATGAAATGGTTGGATCAAGCATTTACCCGCCAAAATTCAAGGGGTACTTTGCGCTTTGGAAGCGTATAATTAAGGTATACTTTAAAATGGATTTTGATATTTTATTAACGATTAAGTTTGATTTTGTAGTGCCTAAAGAGTCCAATGAGATGAGAAAGAAGAGCATCTCTGAACAAAGAAGGAGCAAGCCGCTTTAATAGCAAATGACAAAGCAGAGTTCCATATGCTAAGTGTGTTGCCACCACAAGAGGTCAATAGATCTCTTCTGAAGGAACTTTGCGAAATAATTGGCCAAGAGAGATCTTCTCAAAACATTAGGAAAAGTCCTAGAATTTCATGAAGCCACCTCTGAAGTACAATTGGCCAAGAGAGATCTCCTCAGAAATCAACGTAGCAACCTCCAACTTGAAGAAGGAGAAACAGTTGCTCAACTGCTCGCCAAGCTCAAGGAGTTAATCATGGGACTCACCAAACTTAGAGAATTGGTAACAAATCGCAACTCTTTATGATATACACTTAACGCCTTCCCGAGGACCCTAGACTAGTCATCTATTATTGACTCAACTATATCTTTAAGGATCTTGAGGTAAGTACCATAGAAATTTTATTTTCTACCTCGGAATTACATGAAACTCAATGTGTAATACTGAGGAATGAAAAGAACATTCTAGAAAGAACTTAATACTGAAAGCCCAAAAAGACGAATCAAATTCGGACACATCGCTCGACGAGGACAAAAAAGCGTACATTGTAAGAAAATTTTCGAAATTGTTTAAAACTGACAAATTTAATAAGTCATAGGCAATGAAGCTGCTTCAAAAAAAAGGAAGGTTCTGTTGGTGCAGTTTGTATTAATAGTCAAAGTTAGGTTTTGATGAATGACAAATAGGTTAAAGTTAGGTTTGTTGTTGTCTAACCATGTTACCAAGTATCTAGGATTAAAAGGCCTAGAACCTGACACTAGCTGAAGTCCAAGGTGGTGGAGTCCTGGCAAGAAGTCCAAGGTGGTGGAGTCTTGGAAAAGTCAGTTGGGTCTGAGAGGTTGGCTGTTGGCTGAAGTCTAGGGTGGTTGAGTCCTAACAAAAGTCCAAGTTGTTAGAGACTTGGCAAAAGTCCTGGTGGGTTAAGGAGCTTAGTACATTTGCACAAGGTAAGTGAGGTAATCACTGGAGGAGCGAAATCCGTGAGGATGAGTTCCAGTTGGGACTTTAGCACAGTCCAACTTAAAACCATTTTGGATCTCTAAGTTGAGGTCTCTGACTAGATCCTTGTTATGGGAAGATAGGTCTATTTAATACTCATTAAATTTAGTCATGCTATGTATTTACTAACCTTATTTTATAGGGTATATTTGTTTTTTGACTAACTTGGTTTTGCAGGGGTGTTTCTGTAAAAGTTTCCTTGGTTGAACAATACCCGAGGCGTCTCAGTTTGGACTAGAGGTGCCTCAGGTAGATGAGAGCCTCTCATGAAGTCTGCACTGAAGATAAAGTTTCAGCGAGCTGAGGTGCCTCAATTCAGATACGAGGTGCCTCAGTTGGGAACTTAGGTGCCTCACTTGGGATTTGAGGGGCCTTCCAATGGATCAGGAGCGAGAGCAATGGCTTCGAATCAGGATAGATTTTCCTGATCTGAGGTGCCTCAGTTGAGAACTGAGATGCCTCAGATGACCTTTATAAGGGTGTCTTGACCTAGAACTATGATCATCAGTTGCTCCTACATTAATTAAGTTCACAGTTATCCAATGACTTCCTCGTCTTCATGTTGCATCCCCGCTTCGATAAGACTACGTTCGACCGCTACCAGAAGATCTATGCCAACATATGAACTGATCCAGATCCTATTTGAGTGTTGATAACGAGTATATTTTCTTATATCTAATTTATATCAAGTAGGATGTATAGGGTTGTTACACTTCCTATTTATTTCCTGTACTGGATCACTTAATCGGGAGTTTACCGGTAGAGGGATTTTAGTGGATTGCCCTTAGAAAGGTCCAGGGACCTAGGCCTTTGTGTAGAGTAGCCGAAGACTCTGAACAAAGTAAAAAATGACCTATGTTCTGATTTTCTATTTTTCTCTTTGTTTTTTTACTTCCGTTGTATGCATACTTTCTCTATTTCAAAAAGCGAAATATTTTTTAAAGTCATGTGATTCACCCCCCCCCCCTCCCCTCCCCTCCCCTCTCACGTTCAATGGTCCTACAGGTCTGGTGCTACAATTATCAAGAAGAAGGACACTTCAAAGACAAATGCCCCTAATTGAAAAATAAAGACAAGGAAAAGAAACCGAGTCGATGTAATCACAAGAGCCTAAAAGTGACGGAGCGAATCATCTTCCGTGAAATATGAACATAAAGAATATGCTAGCATTGCACTATGGCAAGTCACCAAGCAAAAACAACGAAAGCTCATCCAAGATAAGCATCGAGAGCATCGATGAAGGGGAGCATCAAATTACGAATCTAACATGGTAAGTGCGGTACGTAACCTTTCTCTGAATCCAATGTATGATGTCATCCAAATGTTAAGTAGATCATTATCAAATTACGAACAAAATACATAAATTTAAAAAGGATAACATTAAATTAAAATTTAATTTATCTAATGCATGTCTATTAGAATTGCATGACAAAGTACAAGTTGAAAATTTAAAACTAAAGGAACAAATAGAATTATTGAAAAAGGAATTAGCATGCTCGAAATCAAATATGTTGTAAAATTTAAAATTTCGATATTATGGGGGATTAAATTGCTATATTAGAAATCAAATAGGATAAATTGTAAAAGTAACTAAAACTAGATTCCACCCAAATTCTTGATTAATCCCATGAGTCTAAATTTATTTTGGGTTCTAAATTGGTGGTGTTCAATTGTTAGGTATTATTTGTAAGCATGCTAAATATTAATGTCTTTTTTTGTGTCATGATGGAAATTTTTTTAAGGTTCTTATTTAATAAATTTATGTTTAAATTTGTTTGTGATAGACTCTATTAATATCTATCCAAAGAAAATATTTGTGAATTTTTTATTTGCTAAATAAATTCTTATGAATTTTTGTCAAAATTTGAATTTTTAATTTTAAAAATACATTGAAGACAACTTTTGAAAAACTAAATTTTTGAAAGTTAGCTGTTTGATTTTAACTTAATTAAAAAATTATCAAGATATTTTTATGGCAAAATTTATTTTTAAACATTTATTTTTCAAATCTTTTGTGTCTATTAAGAAATTATTTTTAAACACTCAATGAAATAATATTTTATCTTAAATATTTTTCATAACCAGATCTAATATTTTAACATATTCTCAAAACTTTTCATAAAATTTTGGATAAATGGATAATTTTCCATGATTTTTTTAAAACCAAATTTTTTTCGTTTAAATTTTTCAAAAATAGATTTTTTTAATAACTTTTAATTGAATTTTACAAATTTAGAAATATACCAACTTATTTTGAAGGAAAAATTTATCTTATGAAACTTTTTTTAACTTAAGTTTTTTCTCTTAACTATTTTTTTTGATGTGATTAATTGAGGAAATATGAGAATTATATTAAGGGGAGGTATTATTGCAATATTTTTCTATACTTATTGCAAGATTATTATTTTCTTGTTTATGTTTTTCCTAGCTTAACTTGGGTTGATGTGTAGGATATGGCTTGGCGGGTTTCCTAAGCGAATACCTGGTCGATCTGAGAAACCTCTCCACGTCTATAGATTAAAATTAATCTGAGTGAAGACCCGTCGCTCATCGACCGTCTCGTGCCGTATTAAACAATCCAAATTACAACTTAGCCAATTACCAAAATTGGCCTTGTAATTTGCCCGATCGTTCGACCGCGAAAAAGGCGACGAGTTGATCGCCGGCTATTGTGTTTATGGTCGGGGTCCAGTAAGAAATTCAACATATTTCGAGATCAAAATAATAATTTTTAAACATAAAATGACGACGCATATGATCATGGCACAATATCGACATAAGAAATACATAGGAGCATAGGGAAAGATATACTTTCCGATCACCTCGCGGTCTTCTACCTTATGTCCCTCCCTTCACGGACGTCGTGTGGGTGATGATCTACCGTAATCCGAGATCACCAAGAGCTCCAAAACAACCCCTTCTCACAGCCGACCAAAACCCTAGCCACTAGGGTTTGCGCCGGCCGGTTTCTTCCCTCTCCCTTTGCGCCGGCGACCGCCAGAGCTGACTCCAAGCCCTCCGGACCAGCACGCACCTCGACAGGAGGTGAAGAAGAAGAAGTAGGAAGGAGAGAACCTACTTCCTTACCCAAACAACCCGCAAACTCCTCCCTCCTTCAGCCTTGAGGCGCCGCCGCAACCATTGGTTGCGCCACCTGCAACCAGCCACCGGTGCCTCCTCTGCCCTCCCTGAGCCCCACGCAAGGTAGAGGAGATCTCTGCCTTGCTTCCTTGAGCCTCAGCCCCACATCAGCCTTGAATTCTTTGAACTTATCAAATCATTCAGACTTGCGGCGCATCAGGTAAATGTACCCATACCTTGAATAATCGTCAATGAACGTGACGAAATATTCAAAGCCACCTCTAGCCTGGATTGACATAGGGCCACACAAATCAGAATGAATCAGTTCTAACACATCTTTAGACCTATACCTCTTAGCCTTGAAAGGTCTCTTGGTCATCTTACCTTCCATGCAAGACTCACAGGTTGGGAGATCCTCCACCACCAATGAACCCAGGGGCCCATCGGCTATCAACCTTGAATCCTACTAAGGTTAATAAGACCAAGCCTAAGGTGCCAAAGATATGTCTGATTCATCTTAGAAGGTTCTTTTCTCTTATTTGAGTTAGATGATGAGCTATTTACTTTAGTGTACATCATGGGAGGTTTTGGTTCCAGAGTATACAAATTGTCAACCATTGTACCCGAACAGATAATCTCTGTGTTTCTCTTAATAACAACTTTATTATCAAAAGTAACATAATATCCATCCTTAAACAATTTAGAAACTAAAATCAAATTCTTTCTAAATGAAGGTACATAAAGGCAATCTCTCAGAACTAACACTTTATTTCTCTCAAAAGACAAATAAAAGACTCCCACTGCGACTGTTGCTAATCTTGTAGCATCGCCCATGTAGACCACAATTTCTTCATCCGCTAGCCGTCGGGTTTCCTAGAACCCCTGCAGAGTATTGCAGACATGGTCAGTGGCTCCTGTATCTACACACCAGGTACTAGTAGATAGCACCGCTAAACATGTTTCAACGACTAAGGCTGAAGAAATACCTTTGCTTTGACGACGGGGACAGTCTGCCTTCCAGTGCCCAGTTTGCTTGCACGTGAAGCACTTGCCTTTCGGCTTCTTCATGCCAGTCCTGGGTCCTTGCGATGCTCCTGCCTTCTTGAACCCTCCTCGTTTCTTCTTCTTCCTGCCTTTCGGCTCAGAAGAAGAAACCTTTTGAGTCACTAAGGCCTATGAGTTCTGATGAAAGAGAGCCTCTGCCGCCTGGAGTTCTCCTAACAGTTCACCCAACGTATAATTCCTTTAGTTCATGTTATAGTTGAGCCTGAACTGCTCAAAACTCTTTGGCAGAGACTAGAGTATGATATCGACCTAGGATTCCCCGTCGATTTCTGCTCCCAGTACCTCAATCTGATTGAGGTGAGCCATCATCTTTAGGACATGATCCCTTACGGGTGTCCCTTCAACCATAGTGGTTGGCATTAGACTCTTCATCGCACTTTGCCTAGCAGCTCCACCTTGGTGCCCGAAGAGGTCTTTGAGGTTTAGCATCATGTCACTAGCAGTGGGCATGGCCTGATGCTGATGTTGCAGCACATTCGACATAGATGCCAGAATGTAACACCGTGCCATCTCATCTGCCTTTTTCCACTTCTTATAACGCTCCCTCAACTCTTCACCAGAGTCTTTTTAGGCTTTTCCAGACATTCTTCGAAGAGTACAAATTTGTACTCCTCAGCAGTGAGGACAATGTCAAGGTTCCTCTTCCAGTCTATATAGTTTGGTCCAGTAAGTTTATTGTCCTTAAGAATTGTTGCTAGTGGAGTAAAGGTCATTATGAAAAACCTGAGAATCACAACATACTCTACTTTAGAAATCGAAAATGAATTGATTCCTCAAAAAATTAATTTTTGAAATCAACCAACACACCGAGAAATTCGCATGCCACGATGGTGTGGACGTATACGAAATCCTACATTCGTAAGAGGAGGTTTTACCCATCGATCTTACTATCTTGTCAACCTAACTTTTTGACAAGTAAGATCAATAGTTGGTTTCCTTTGGCTCTACAAAATAATAGCAGTGACTCCGATGGGGAGGATACTATTATTCCCATCTAAGTGTGCACCATTACACGACACTAAGAAAATTATTTTCGATTGTGTGCCTTCCGATGGGGAAGTACACATGCTATTTAATAATTTTCTATAGTCTTTTTCAACCCAGTGATCCGCAGAACAAGTCCATCTGATGGGGAGGAAGGCACTCAGAGACGACGCGCAGACTTGTTCGCATCACTTATCGAATTGTAATGGAAGCCGCGGGACCCTTAGGGTCCCTCTCCCACTTAGTAATTTATCTCGAGGAATTTTCTTAGCACAATCACACAACCAAGCATACAACCAACAACATGAAAATAAAATAATGAAAAATCCTAGATTTTCCAACTTTCATGGCCCCTTGGTCTCTCATGTGCCTCCAGTCGTGTCATCACTTCGTCCTCTCCTCCCTTCCTTCTGCGCATGCTACCTTGAGGGATCCCCGAGCCGAAATGTAAAGCTAATTATTTACATCATTGATCATATACTCCACGAAGGAGTGTACATGAAATCTAGATCAACTGTAAATAAAAAACTCGGCTAGACATGTGTCGTATTTAATTACAAAAATTAAATACCTAGCCTTGTCAACCCCGAGGATTAATTAATTACAAAATTGTAAAACAATCACACAACACATATTTTGGTCATGAAGTTGGAATCTCATGTCTGCAACATGAAGTTAGCCTACACACATCCACGCATCATCAAAATAAAATGTATGAAAATTTCAAAATTAACCAATCCTAAACACACAAAGCCGGAAACCTCTGCTCTGATACCAATTGTAGGGTATGGCTTGGCGGGTATCCTAAGTGAATACCTGGTCGATTCGAGAACCCTCTCCACGTCTACGGATTAAAATTAATCTGAGTGGAGACCCGTCTCCCATCGACCGTCTCATGCCGTATCGAATGATCCAAATTACAACTTAGCCAATTACCAAAATTGGCCTTGTAATTTGCTCGATCGTTCGACCGCGGAAAATGTGACGAGTTGATCGCCGACATTTGTGTTTATGGTTGGGGTCCAGTTAAGACTTTATTCAACATATTTTGAGATCAAAATAATAAATTCTTAAACATAAAATGACGACGCATATGGTCATGGCACAATATCGACATAAGGAAATACAAAGGAGCATAGGGAAAGATATACCTTTCCGATCACCTCGTGGTCTTCTACCTTATGTCCCTCCCTTCGCAGACATTGTGTGGGTGACAATCTACCGCGTTCTGAGATCACCAAGAGCTCCAAAACAACCCCTTCTCACAGCCGACCAAAACCCTAGCCACTAGGGTTTGCGCCGCCGGTTTCTTCCCTCTCCCTTTGCGCCACCGACCACCGGAGCCGACTCCAAGCCCTCCAGACCAGTAGCACACCTCGAGAGGAAGGTGAAGAAGAAGAAGTAGGAAGGAGAGAACCTACTTCCTTACCCAAACAGCCCGCAAACTCCTCCCTCCTTCAGCCTTGCGGTGCCGCCGCAACCTTTGGTTGTGCCGCCTGCAGCCGGCCACCGGCGCCTCCTCTGCCCTCCCTGAGCCCCACGCAAGGTAGAGGTGATCTCTGCCTTGCTTCCTTGTGTTAGTGATATGAGAGAAGTGTCCTAAGGCAATCGCCTTATGATTGTAAATATTTATTTTAATAAATGATAATTCACTATTTGAGTATACATGTTTGTATTTGATTGGGATCTTAAACTCATATACTGAATATCCGCCATACAATTCACAGCATAAGAGAATTTGTGATGGGATCACAACTAGTGATTATCTCTAAATGTGCAAATATGAATTGTTGGAAATATCCCTAGTCGATGAATTGATAAATACGGACATTATCAATTCTGTTGAGACTAGCATGGGTTATTCCAACAATTCACATTTGCACATTTAGAGATAATCACTAGTTGTGATCCCATCACAAATTCTCTTATGCTGTGAATTGTATGGCGGACATTCAGTATATGAGTTTAAGATCCCAATCAAATACAAACATGTATACTCAAATAGTGAATTATCATTTATTAAAATAAATGTTTACAATCATAAGGCGATTGCCTTAGGACACTTCTCTCATATCACTAACAAACTCCCACTTGGCCTAATGCCAATCGCTATGGTATCCAATACCACAGGCTCTAACATGACCCTCAAACTTGCTTTGAGGCAAGGCTTTAGTTAAAGGATCCGCTATATTCCTTTCAGTGGGAACTCTCTCAATTTGTATGTCATTCCTACTTATAATCTCTCTGATCAGATGATAGCGTCGAAGCACGTGTTTGGATCGTTGATGAGACCTTGGTTCCTTCGCTTGTGTAATAGCTCCATTGTTGTCGCAGTAAACCGGCACTGCTTCATCAATGGTTGGAACCACACCAAGTTCGGAGACAAACTTCTTGATCCAAACTGCTTCCTTTGCTGCTTCCGAAGCTGCGATATACTCCGCTTCCGTGGTAGAATCCGCTACGGTGTCTTGTTTGGAACTTTTCCAACTTACTGCGCCTCCATTCACAGTAAATACGTATCCAGACTATGATTTGGAGTCATCCTTATCTGTTTGGAAACTGGCATCTGTATACCCACGTATTACCATATCTCCTTCTCCATATATTAGGAACATATCCTTAGTTCTTCTTAAGTACTTAAGGATTGTCTTGACAGCCGCCCAATGATCCATTCCTGGATCCGACTGGTATCTGCTTGTGACACTCAAAGCATATGATACATCGGGCCTTGTACATAACATAGCATACATGATAGATCCTATTGCGGATGCATAGGGAATCTTATTCATGCAAATCCTCTCGTCTTCTGTGTGCGGACACATAGACTTCGAAAGGTTGATCCCATGCCTGATGGGAAGGTAACCTTTCTTGGATTCCGACATGCTAAACCTTTTTAGCATTCGGTCTATATATGTAGACTGCGAAAGACCAAGCAACCGTTTTGATCTATCTCTATAGATTCTAATCCCAAGGATATAGGTTGCTTCTCCCAGGTCTTTCATGGAGAAAGTTTTGGACAACCAAATTTTAACTGTCTGTAAAACTGATACATCGTTTCCTATAAGCAATATGTCATCGACATATAATACTAGGAATACGACTGCACTCCCACTAACCTTCTTGTACACACAAGGTTCGTCAGGATTTTGTGAGAAATCAAACTCTTTGATTGTCTCATCAAAACGGATGTTCCAGCTCCTAGATGCTTGCTTCAGTCCATATATGGATCGTCGAAGCTTGCATACTTTGGTTTTATCAACCGATGTGAAACCTTCAGGTTGTATCATGTATACATCCTCAAGCAAGTTTCCATTAAGGAAAGTTGTTTTCACATCCATTTGCCATATCTCATAATCATAATGAGCTGTAATGGCTAGGAGCATCCGAATGGATTTAAGAATAGCTACTGGCGAATAGGTTTCGTCATAATCAATTCCTTGTTTCTGACGATATCCTTTTGCCACTAATCTAGCCTTAAAGGTAACAACATTACCTTCCATGTCGGTTTTCTTCTTGAAAACCCACTTGCACCCTATGGGTTTGATCCCTTCAGGTGGGTTAACCAAGTCCCATACTTGATTTTCGTACATGGAATCCATTTCCGACTTCATGGCCTCAAGCCATTTGTCCCTTTCTAAACTTTTCAAAACTTCTTCATAACTGATAGGTTCGTCATCACCAATGAGCAACACGTCGTTCGATTCACTTACGAGAAATCCGTATCTCTCTGGAATGTTGCGTGCCCTATCAGACCTACGAAGAGGTGGTGTAGTTTTAGGTTCAACTGATAGCTCATCACTATGAGTTCTCGGTTGTGGGTCTAGACTAGGTGTCTCTGTAATGTCTATTGGAGTTTCTTGAACTTCATCAAGCTCAAAGCCACTCCCACTGTTTTCTTGTAAAAGAAATTCTTTTTCCAGAAATACAGCATGCCTTGAAACAAACACCTTTTGTTCCAAGGGATGATAGAATTGGTAACCCTTCATTTCCTTAGGGTATCCAATAAATAGACATTAATCAGACTTAGCATCCAATTTGTCTGATACAACCCGCTTCACATAAGCAGGACAACCCCATATCTTAAGGTGAGTTAAGTGAGGTTTCTTACTATTCCAAATCTCATATGGAGTAGTAGAGACTACCTTGGTCGGGACTCTGTTTAGCAAGTAAACAGCTGTCTTAAGTGCATAGCCCCAAAAGAATTTTGGAAGAGTTGCATGATTCATTATCGACCTAACCATGTCCATCAAGGTTCGGTTGCGCCTCTCAGATACACCATTATGCTGTGGTGTATATGGCGGAGTCCATTGGGATAATATCCCATTGTCCCTAAGATAATCTTGAAACTCTTGACTTAAGTATTCTCCACCCCGATCAGATCGAAGTATTTTAATACTTTTGCCAAGTTGTTTCTCTACTTCATTTCTGAATTCATTGAATTTATCAAAAGCTTCAGATTTGTGTTTCATCAAGAACACATAACCGAATCGTGAGTGATCATCGATAAAGGTGATGAAGTAGTTATAGCCTCCTTGTGCTTGAGTTGACATTGGTCTGCATACATCGGTATGTATTAGACCATGCAACTCTCCCACTGGATTACCCTTTCCGGGAAAGGGTAATTTGGTCATCTTGCCTTTTAAGCACGATTCGCATGTATCAAATGAACCGGGTTCAAATGATTCCAAAATTCCACATTGGTGTAATTCGGTCATGCGTTTCTTACTTATATGGCCAAGACGACAGTGCCACGTGTAGGAGTCTATTCGATTATCTATTCGACACTGGAGATGATTTTTGCAAATTTTTTCTGGGGATCAGCGGCCTCAAGTAGTAAAACCCATTGGATAGCTTGGAAGGAGATATGCCATCCAAAAATGAAAGGAGGTTTAGGAATAAGAAGTTTGGCTGACTTTAGCACAGCAATGGCAGTCAAGTTATGGTATAGATTTAGAGAGCAATCTACTCCATAGGCACTATACCTTAAGAAGATGTATTGTAAGAAGTATCATCCGGCAGTAGTCCCAGCTAAAAGCAGTGCCTCCTCATGTTGGAAAAGGATGTATAAAATCCGCAGTTTGGCAGAATCTAACGTTGGCTGGCTTTTGGGAAAAGGCAAACTCAATTTTTGGTTTGATAATTGGTTGGATAGCGGGCCTCTATACCAGTCTATTTTGCTACCAGGAAAGACTGAAACTATGATATCAGACCTCATGGTTAATGGGGACTGGATGCTGCAGCCCATTAGTTCCCTTCTGCCAAAGAATGTAATTGCAGAAATACAGAATATTCCTATTCAGCAGGAGAATCATGATCAGATTGTTTGGAAACCATCAATGGATGGTACTTTTTCATTAAAATCTGCATGGAACAGTTTGCGGCAAACTCAGCCAAAGGAATCCCTCAATTCTGTAATTTGGAGTGGTATTCTTACTCCAAATATCTCTATTTTTGCATGGCGTTTTCAGAAACAAAGGTTTCTGGTGGACAGTATACTACAGCAAAGAGGAATTCAATTAGCCTCCCGATGCCAATGTTGTAATTCTGCGGAATCTTGGGATCATTTATTTTTTTCTGGACCAATAGCTAAAGAGGTATGGACCCATTTCATTAATGCTTTTTCTCTCAACAGATATCGCCCATGGGAGGTTTGGAAATTTGGTCTTAATTGGTCGAAATCTGGACACATTAAGGAAGTGCTGCCTTTTCTTATTCTGTGGCATCTATGGACTGCTAGGAACGATGCAAAGCATCGTGCAATCAAAATGGAAGGAAAAAAGATTTGTAAAGAAATCATACATTAACTCCACATGGGAAAAGCTGCAGGAATCATAAACTTCAAACATTGGAGAGGTTATATGTCGGTTGCAATGGATTGGGGAATAGACTTCAAAATTCAAATCACAAATGTTATATCAGTTGTGTATTGGAGAAAGCCAAAGCTAGGAAGCTTCAAGTTGAATACGGATGGATGCTCGAAGGGGAATCCTGGAATAGCATCGTATGGAGTGATCATTAGAGATCATGCAGGCCAACTCGTAAGGGCCAAACATGGTTCACTAGGATTTGGCAATAATACAATGGCAGAGTTGATGGCAATCCTACAAGGTTTAGAGATGTGTGAGGCTTACAATCTATGGCCAGTTTGGCTTGAATCCGATTCCTTAGTTGCCTTGAAGACTATTGAGTCCCCGAAGGTAGGATGGGAGTTTCGGAAGCTTGTATTAAGAATAAAACAGCTGATCCGGAAGTATGAAGTTGTTTGCACTCACGTTTATAGAGAAGCAAATGCAGCGGCCGATTACCTTGCTAATAAAGGTCTTGATTTTAATGGTGAAAGATCAGTAAAGGACTGGAAAAAGGATAAGATCCTATATGGTATATGTAAGAATGACAAATCGGATTTGCCATATATTAGATTGGCCCGAAAACTTATTGCATAAAATTTATTCCTTGGCTGACTCTATCATGATGGTTTTTATTTTTTGGTTTCCATATATGGATCTAATTCCTTAAATGGTCTTGAGAGTATCCTGAACATATTTGCTGTTTCGTGCTTTACAAACTTGATATCATTTTGTATCAATAGCAGATTGTGATCTCCTCATTTTTACTTCAGATAATTTTGTCCTGTGATTTCAAGAACAATCTGATACTGAATCTCGCCTAGCAGACCTGAAGGATTGGTTGGTTGGTTGATATAACCGTGGACCCTGCTAAGAAATATTTTAATATGCTCTGCTCCTGAAATTCTGTAAATGAAAGTTGAGAAGATCTCTGCGCCAAATTTTGATATGTAAAGGGAAATTCCTGGTTTATAGAGCTATGATCTTTCTTGATGCTGCTTTTGCTCTGTTCAGTTGGTCTTCCTTTACGTTTTAGTGCTGCTGATTATAAATGGAGATTCTTATATTAGCTGGAATTTCTAAGCTTCCTAGTCTTCTCTGACGTTGCTACATCTTTGTAATATGCTGATAAATTCCTGTCATTGTATAGAAATTCAGTATCTGAAAATATCGAAGCTTGCAGATTGGATTTTCTTTGTAGGCTTATAAGGTTGTAGAAGCTTGGCTATTGGGCAAGACAGTTAAGTCATGCTTCAAAAGGTGGACAGCAACCAATTATAAAGAAGGCTATCCTGTTATAATTGATGCTACTGTTATATGGAAAGTGACTACAAGCAGGAAATTCCTGGTTTATATCCTTGATGCTGCTTTTGCTCTGTTCTGTTGGTCTTCCTTTACATTTTAGTGCTGCTGATTATAGATGGAGATTCTTATATTAGCCTGTATAATAGCCTGCATATCCAGGAAAGCTATTTTTTGTTAAAGGATTGAAATTGTTCACATACTGCTTGTGCTCTATAAAGCTTGAAGGTTGGGCTGTCGATAGGTATTAGAGGTTGATATTGCTGAAATCTGTTATTGTCAGGCTGCTCTGTTCAAAGCTGAATGATTGTGCTATTAAATCTGATTGTCATTGTATAGAAATTCAGTATCTAAAAAATATCGAAGCTTGCAGATTGGATTTTCTTTGTTTGCTTATAAGGTTGTAGAAGCTTGGCTATTGGGCAAACTGGCTATTGGGCAACTATGCTGTTATCTGATTTTATGCCTGGTTGAAGAAGCTTCCTTTGTTATAAAGCATCATGCTTCAAAGACAGCAATGTTCTTGATGCTGAATTATAAAGAAGGCTGTTCTGTACGAATTTAATCCTAGATAAAATTTTCTTTTGAATTCCTAAAGTGTTAAACTAGTTTTGTCCTCTCTTTGTAACTCCATATTAGAAGGTTAGGTTTGGCCCCCCTTCTAATATGGTTTTTCTTTACTTCTTGAAATAAAATTCTTCCTTTTAAAAAAAAAAGTCCCTTTCTAGAAAGACCCCAGTCTTAGCAACAAACACTTTGTGCTGACTGGGAATGTAGAAGTAATATCCCTTAGTTTCCTTGGGATATCCCACGAAATAGCACTTATCGGACTTGGGTCCCAGTTTGTCTGAGACTTGACGTCTAACGTAAGCCTCACAACCCCAAACCCTCATGAAAGACATCTTGGGACTCCTCCCAGTCCATATCGTATATGGTGTCTTCATGACCGCCTTTGATGGAACACGGTTAAGTGTGAACGCTGCCGTGTCTAGAGCATATCCCCAAAAGGATATAGGAAGATCTGCGTGACTCATCATAGATCGTACCATATCTAATAAGGTACGATTCCTCCTTTCGGATACACCATTCCACTGTGGTGTCCCAGGAGGAGTGAGTTGAGATAGAATCCCACACTCAGCTAAATAGTCACGAAACTCATGGCTCAAGTATTCTCCACCTCGATCTGATCGAAGTATTTTAATACTCTTGCCGAGTTGGTTTTGTACTTCATTTCTGAATTCTTTGAACTTTTCAAAGGACTCGGACTTATGTGTCATCAAGTACACATAACCATATCTACTGAAATCATCAGTAAATGTGATGAAGTATCTATAACCACCTCGAGCAGCAACATTGAAAGGGCCACATACATCAGAATGTATGAGTCCTAACAAATCTGTTGCCCTCTCGCTATGTCCACTAAAGGGAGTCTTAGTCATGTTGCCTAGAAGGCATGACTCGCATGTCTCATATGATTCAAAATCAAATGAATCCAGCAATCCATCCTTATGGAGCTGGGACAAGCGACTCTCATTTATGTGGCCTAAGCGACAGTGCCAGAGATAGGTTGGGTTCAACTCATTTGATCTCAACCTCTTGGTACTTACATTATAGATAGGGCGTTCTAAGTCTAGAATGTAGAGTCCGTTGATAAGATCTACACTACAATAGAACATTTCATTTAAATAGACTGAACAACATTTGTTCTTAATTATAAATGAGAAGCATTTCTTGTCTAGACAAGAAACAGAAATTATGTTCTTAGTAAGTGCAGGTACATAACAACAATCATCTAGTTCCAGTACAAGCCCAGAGAGTAGAGATAGAAAATAAGTTCCTACAGCAACAGTAGCAACTCGTGCTCCATTGCCTACTCGTAGGTCCACCTCACCCTTTGCCAATGCCCTGCTATTTCTCAGCCCCTGCACATTGGTACAAATGTGAGAAGCACATCCAGTATCTAATACCCATGATGTAGAAATAGAAAGGTTGACTTCTATAACATATATACCTGAAGTAGAAGGCTCGCTTCTCTTCTTCTTAATATCCTCCAGGTAGATCTTGCAGTTTCTTTTCCAATGCCCTTTCTCACCGCAATGGAAACAGGTGGCATCCTTCTGCACCCCACCCTTGGGTTTAAGTGCTGCAGAGCTGGCTTTGCCCTTGGTTTGGGTCTTACCCTTACCTTTGGGCTTCCACTTACCCTTGTCTTTGCCCTTCTGTACCATCAGGACGGTACTAGGCTTGGTGAGATTAGGCTCAGCAGTTCTTAACATGTTGAGTATCTCGGGAAGTGGTTTGTCTAATTCGTTCATGTTGTAATTCATGACGAATTGACGGTAACCTGGCGGCAACGATTGCAGAATCAGGTCGGTAGCCAGCTCTTGGCCCAAGGGAAACCCTAGTCTATCGAGGTTCTTGACGTACCCAATCATCTTGAGTACGTGAGTTCCTACTGGGGTTCCCTCTTTCATCTTGCATGAAAAGAGGGCCTGAGTCACTTCGAACCGCTCATGCCTTGCCTGCCCTTGATATAATTGCTTGAGGTGGCCAATCATATCGTAAGCATTCATGTTCTCGTGTTGCTTCTGAAGCTCAGAGGACATGCAGCATAGCATTAGGCACGACACGTCTAACGCGTCGTCTTGATGCTTCTGATGAGCATCTCTAACGCTACGGATGGCTGAGGGTGGTGGTGCTTCAGGAACTGCTTGCTCTAGAACGTACAGCATACGTTCTTGTTTGAGGACTATCCTCAAGTTCCTGTACCAGTCCAGGAAATTAGCTCCAGTGAGCTTGTCCTTCTCAAGGACAGATCGCAGAGAGAGAGTATTCGCGTTTGAAGACATGACAATCTACAACAGATAAATGCAGCGAATAAATATCATATTCTAGTAATCATCTAATTAGGCCTTTAATTAAATGATGCTCCCACTAAATTATAGGAATTTTGGTGGAATCAAGTCATTGGAGTGGTCAAATCACACTACTAGATCCGTACCAATTTACTATAATTTATGTGGGACAAGATCCACATCATACTATGCCTTGAGTTAGCTTTGGCTAAATCGCCCAAGACTTAGTATGATCGGTAGATAACTAATTTATCAATTACATCTCTATGCAACTCTTGTTTATAGGATCAAGATTTAACGTTTACGAATAATCTTGAGTTAGCTTTGGCTAAATCGCTCAAGACTATTTAAAACGATGATTTTGTCCTACCCTTTCCAACTATTGGAATACGCCTATAGCTTTACTCGATCCAATTGAGTTAACTAGTTACTCAATCTGATTGAGCTCGATCTAACCTGAGCCGTGATAGGCGGGACCAAGGTTGTCCCTCTGCATCCTACCAAGATTAAATGCGTTGCTCTGCTTTGGCAGAATCGATAAGCGCATATGATCGAGGTAGTGATGGGTATCAGGACCCGGTAGGCGTTTACGAGTTGATTCGATTTTAGATCTAATCTAATCGAGGATGTGCATCACATCTAGGCATTTATGAAATCTAATTTAATCCTAAATATGTATTAAGTGCACATCAAAATGTGGTTCCCACATTACTTGTGCATCTCATACACTTAAGTTTATTTTTACTATTCTACATTATCATGCATCATATACATCACAAGCATAGCAATAATAAAAAATAAACATAAGTGACTTGGTCATGGCCCTACAAAGACCCTCTCAAGCCAATGAGAGGATCCGATGGTCAACCTAGGTCTAGCGGCTTCTCCAAGCGCTTCCTCTTGACCGTCTTGGTGTTGTCGGCTAGTTCTCCCGAGTCCAAGTTCTCCGGAATTTCCGTCGTCTTCACTTTTGTACATTACAAATTTTTATACTCGAGTTACATTCGAGTCTAAATATGAAATACAATAGAAATAAAATATTAAAAGCCGACACGCAGGTCGCAAACACAATACAACACGTACATGTACAAAAATGGCGCGCAGGCCGTATTATGAATTACAACACAATTTTAATCTTATTAAAAATTGGGTTTTGGGCCATGACCATCACACTACTGTACATAATTCAAAATTATGTAATTTTACAGATTTTATATAATTTTTCTACTGATTTTTAGAATTTTTCGAGTCACAACTCCGCGGCGGTCCCGGTAAGCGGGTTTCGGGCGTAATCGCGAGACAAGGCCCCTTGCGGGGTCAGGGGCAGCGCCCCTACTCGTGAAATAACCTTCACGAGTGTCTTCTTGCGATTATACAATGCCTTTACCCGCTGTCCCACAATCCATTTGGGCGAAACTTGCCGTTTCGGAGAAGTTTTTCTCGGTGGCAAAGTCTACAAGTGCTTCGCACTCGTCTCTTTGCCTCTACGAGGAAAAATACTCAAAAATCCTAAAATTTAGAAAAATTACAGAAGCATAAAATTATCTAAATTTTGTATCTAATACAAAAAAATAAAAACCAAAACGAGCACAAGCTTCGCTCGTGGCTCTGATACCACTGTAGGGTTTTTCAGGCCGCGAAAACCGCTTTTTCGCGTCGCGGAAATCCCGAAAGCCCCAATAGAAAGGATCCGAGCGAAGAAAACCATTTCAAAAATTTACGAGTGCTCGTTTACATGCTTCAAAACCGATCTACAACCTAGAACTATTAGAGAAGAGAAAACTACCTTCGATGCGTGCCCCGCAATTCCCGCTCACTCCTCGGTTGGTGTCGGATCTCAAGGATGCAAAGTAGCAACCCTCTAGAAGTATCCACACAAGCAAGAGAGTGGAGAGGAGAGCCCAAAAGTGTGCTAGCACTACTTGGGGTAAGATGAGAGGAGAGGGAGAGCAAAACAAAACAAAACCAAGTAAGGAGAAGAATCAATCACACACCCACAAAAAAACTCCTTTTGTGTGTTTTAGTGGCCAGCCATTTAATGACCATTATTGGCCATTAAGTGGCCGGCCACCACCTTTGGTAACCCCCTATTTGAATTCAAAATTCAAATGGGGAGGTTACTTAGCCTTGATGATGATGCCAAGTCATCACTTGGTCAAGTCAAGGTGATGTGGCTTGAGTCAAGTCAAACTTGCCTCTTATGGACTTTCCATATTTAGCCAAAGTCAAACTTTGACTTCATTACTCTCCCATGATTAGATTCATCCAACACTTGGATCAAACTCGAGTCTAACTCAAGTTGTCTAATTTGAGTCAAGTCAAACTTGCCTTTTATGGACTTTCCATATTTAGCCAAAGTCAAACTTTGACTTCATTACTCTCGGTCCATCATATGGACTTATTCTCCATCTATTGCTCTATGTGTGTGACCCTATAGGTTCTTGTAACATTGGCAATACCCTTAAACCTATTTAAGGACATAAGCAATGAGAGGTATCTAGCAACACATCATTGCTACCCAAGTTACAAGAATGTCGAGATCCAACATCACCATTGTGACTAATAATTGTGACCATCACAATATGTGACAACGTCCTTCTATCCTCGATATCTAGATTGATCTTTAATGAGGCATAGACCGTGTCATCCTCAAATCAATCTATATGTCTTGATCTCCAAGTAGACTCACTATAATCAAATAAGCTCAATATCTAATATTGCCTTATTTGGGCATGACCATGCACTTAGTGGTCTTACTCTATCAAGAATGAAGATATCACTCTCGTCATATAGGAGGGATAGATCCCATCTACGTTACTCACATCTCTCCGTATAATTTGTTACAAACCCAGTAATTGCCTTTATAGTCCACCCAGTTACGGGTGACGTTTGACGAAGCCAAAGTACGTAACTCCTTATGTAGGAACTATGGTAACTTCAGGTCTAGGACTATAGTCATACTAATAGTCACATGAGAAAGTATATGACACTCATATAACGATCCATGATACTTTCTCATGGCGGGCCATTCAGTATACATTCTCTAATGTATACCCATGTGTCAACTTGATATCTCATATCCATGACTTGTGAGATCAAGTCATCATGTTGACCTACATGCTAGTCTCTATGCATTAACATTGTCCTTGAATGTTAATACTTGACTAGGAATAATTAAGAGTAGTGTTCTCTATATCATCTCACTATCGATTCAACTAATCGATTGATATAGATAAGAACCTTCTACTCAAGGACGTTATTATACTAAGTTATTTGGCACCAATACACATAAGTACAATAACCATAAGAAATGCCTTTATATATAAGAAATATATATACAAGAATATGATACAATGAGTCCAAAAAGTAATCATCATATGATTGGCTCTAGGGCTCTCACTAACATGTCTCTCTTCAACACATATGCTGAAATACTCATAATCTGAACATGCCTTAGACTAAGCTTTCGCTTAGTCTACATTTCTATGATTTTAAGAGACTACTGACCTAGATAGTATGAAGCATATACACCGTCGTATCCAGGGCACATCCCCTTTGAACAAATCTGGCTAATCTCAGAGTGGCTTATCATCTTCCTAACCATTACCTTAAGAGACCTTCTTCCTTCCATGTGTTACACCGTTCTGTTGCGGCACACCTGGTGCAGTGAATTGGGATCGAATCCCAATTACTGATAAGTAAGTCCTACAACTATCCCTAGAGGTACTTGCCACTACGATCTAATCGTAATGTCGCCATACTTTTACTCTGATGTATCTCCGCATCAGACATAAATCTTTGATCTCATCAAAGGAATTAGTCTCGCGGTACATCTAGTAAATGTACTTTGACCCTTGAATAATTGTTTAGAAAATAAACAAAGTCTTCAAGTTACCTCTATTCTAGATAGACTAAGGACTTATACTTATCGGTTTGAACCAATTCCTACATATCTTTGGCTCTATGCCCCTAGGCTTGGAAAAAGCCTCTTGGTCTTTTAACCATCTAAGTAAGATTCAAAGATTTTAAAAAGACAAGTCTTCTACCACCAATGAACCTAAGGGCTCATTGGCTATTAACCTTTGAATCCCACTAAAGGTTAGTAAGACCAAGCCTTAGAGCCAAAATATATGTTTGGTTCTTTTTGGAAGGAACCTTTCTCTTACTTTGGTTAGATGATAAGCTATCTAATTGCATTATGGGAGCTTTTGGTTTTTAAGCTAATTGTCTATCTGTGCACTTTAACAGATAATCATTCAATTCCACTTTTAACAAATAAAAGCAATAGAATATCTTATTCCAGAAATTGAACAAAATGTTCTTTCCAAAATTAAGTACATAAAGACAATTTCTATAAAACCAAAACTATATCATCCTATGCTAAAGACATAAATAAACAAATAAGCTCCCACTGCAAAAGTCTTCTCCATAGCCTATGTAGTCAGTAATATCCTCCTCAGCTAGCTGTCGGGTTTCCTAGAACCCCAGCACAAAATGCAGACATGATTAGTGGCATCTGTATCTACACATCAGGTACCGGTAAATATTACCGCTAAACATGTTACAATGACAAAAGAAGAAAATATACCTAAATTAATACCATGATGGTGGGGACAATCCGTCTTCCAATGTCCTGACTGCTTGCACACAAAGCACTTGCCTTTCGGCTTCTTTATGCATCCATGAGGTCCCTGTAATCCTATTACTTTCTTTGCTCCAGCGTGTTTCTTCTTCTTCTTTCCTTTCGAATTAGAAGTAGAAACCTCTTGAGCAATGAAAGTCTGTGAAAGAGAAAATGTCTCTGCCGCCTCAAGTTCTGTCAGAAGTTCTGCCCACGAATATGAACGCTTGTCCATATTGTAGCTTAGGCGAAACTTCTCAAAACTCTGTGGTAGAGATTGGAGGATGAGATCGACCTGGGATTCCCCATCGATTTGTGCTCCAAGAATTTCCATCTCTTTCAGCCAAGCCATCATTTTGAGAACATGTTCCCTTACGGGCATACCCTCAACTAGGATGGTTGTTGTCAGGTTCTTCATTACCTCCTGCCTAGCGGCCCGATTACTTTGTCCGAAGAGTTCATCGAGTTTGGATGTTTTATCACTAGTAATGGAAGAAGCCTGATTTTGATGACACTCAGTCATCTCGTCTGCTTCTAACCATTTCCAAAAATATTCAAACTCCTCTTCAGTATTAATCTCGCTAGGTTTTTCGGCATAGAACTCAACAAGATCACATTTGGGTTCTTCGGCAGTAGAGACAAAGTTCATATTTAATTCCCAATCTATATTGTTATTAGGAGCATTAATTTGGTTTTCTTTTTCAATTAAGTCAAGTGGGTCAAGATCCATTTCAAAATAACAGAGAATCACAACAATCACACACTTTATATTTCGAAAATAAATTGACTCCTCGAAAATAATATATTTCAAAATTAACTAACACCTCAAGACACTGAGAATTTCGCATGCCACGTTAGTGTGGACGTATACGAATTCTACATTTGTAAGAGGAGGTTTTGCACATTAATTTTTCTATCTTGTCAACCTAAGCTTTTGACAAGTAAAATTAATAGTTAGTCCTCTTCGGCCCTACAAATAATAGCAGTGACTCCGTTGGGGAGGATACTAATATTTGTATCTAAGTATTTACCATTACACGTCACTAAATAAAATATTTCCGATTATGTGTCTTCCGTTGGAGAAGTACACATGCTCTTTAATAATTTCGATAATCATTTCTGACCCAGTGATACGCAGAACAAGTCTATCCGTTGTGGAGGAAGGCACTCAGAGCCGACGTGGGGGCTTGTTCGCATCACTTGTTAGATTGTAATGGAGGTCGCGGGACCCTTAGGGTCCCTCTCCCACTTAGTTATTTACATTGAGGTTTTTGACATGCACACACACACGACAAGCACATAAACCAATATAATAGACAATAAAAAATCCTAAATTTTTTCAACTATTATGGACTTGGTCTCCAATGCGCCTCCAGTCGTGTCGCCACCTCGTCCACTCCATCCTTTCTATGCGCAAGCCACTATGAAGGAGTCCCCGAGTTGAGATACTAGCTTTCATATTTACATCCATTGATCCTATTCTCCACAAAGGAGTGTACATGTGTTGGGACCGGGTGCATGTTGACAAGGATACGGGTTCGTAATATTTTAAAATTTTACGTACAGCGGAAGAATTAGCATAAAATAATTTCACAAATTATTTTAACCACGTATCTAGCATGCGACCTTATGATGTGTGGACGTAATCATAAATTAAAACATTGTGGAAAAGTAAACTAATTTACTTTGTACCTCGCGTAACTCGAAGAAAAGGGACGAGATCCAACCGTAGCGTCTCTTAGAAGCTTCGCCTCTATTCGCGTCCACGCAGAGTTCTCTTCGGGATGACTTCGTATAGTCACGAGTTTTGTGCCGACGAGAACTACTAGATTCTCTAAAGGCACAACTAGAAGAACAATAGAAAAGAATGGAAACTAACCGCCAAGAACCGGAATCGAAATTCCAGGAAGGAAGGAGATGTGATCCGCTTATTCTTCTTCTTGGTTGGCTTCTCCTTGGTGTTGATGGCTCACGGCAATCTTCAAAGGAAGGTGGTGCGCCGGCCCTAGGGTGGAAGGTGCGCCGGCCCTAGCTTGTAGAGGAGGGCGCCGGCCCTAGGAGGAAGGAGAAGGGGAGGAAGAGAATAAAAGAGAGAGAGGGAGAGAGTTAATCTCTTGATTACTCTATTTCGATTAGGAATTCAAGGCTTACCTTTGGTTCCTTTATATAGTGGTCTCTCCCTTACCAAGTCTCTCTTTTAACGGAATTAGTTATCATAAGAATTTTATCTTATAAAATTTCTTATGACTTATTCCGTTATGCCTAGTTTTATTATAACTAACTTTATAATAAAACAAATTCTTCTCTCCTTTAATTATGGAATAAATTTTATAAGAAATTTATAAACTTTCTTATTATGAAAAAATCAATTCATAATTGATTTTATAAAATTAAAATAAACCATTCCATGGATCATTTTAATTTCCATAAAAAGAATAAATTTCTATAAATTTATTTATATAAATTTCTTTATACAAATTTATTTATCCATAATTTATAAAACAAATCGCGCTAGATTTATTTTATTAATTAAACCAAATAAATTGGTTTCTTCCCTTGTTGTGGCCGGCCAAACCAAAGGGGGTTATCACCCTCTTTGGCCGGCCAAACCAACCGAACCGATCGCGAATTAAACTCATTTAATTCGCCCAATAAGCCTTCAAAAGACTTAGCCATTTTAAGTTTCCGTTGCGCCTCTGATTAACTCAGATTCGACTTATTTCTCTTGATTGGAAAATCTAATTTTCAACTCGTTTTAAATCCCTTGGATTACTCGTAGTGCGTGTGACTAAATAGGCTTTCGATTTATGTTGGCCGTCTATAATTAACCAATTATAGAACGGTCATGAGTGGCACCTAGTAGTACATCATGACCCCCAATTAATCGAAAGATCAACGGTTTGACCTCAGAAGTAATTCCGAAACTCTTCAGCAGCTCTAATGAATCGTGCCCCATTCCCTTCACCATCTTAAACCCACTTGGTTCAGGACACGGTCTATTTGTGTCAGTCCCCACTAGGCTGACTACGTCACACCTAGCCCAAGTAATGTCTTTCTCGTCCTTTGGATTTCTAATTACTCTCATGTATTTAAGAGACTCGCACTCTAAACATGATATGCTCTGGCCAGAGGCTTTGAGTAACAATCCGACGATAAGCCTGGGTATACATCTCCTCGCAAGGAGTGGTGAATCCTTTGTAGGCTGTTCAAACATCTTCGGGCACTTCGGCTTATACCCAATCATCCTGGGTCCACACCTCCTTGGAGATGCTTGCTTAAGATGTTAAAGTATAAGTCTCCATGACCAAGATGACTTGAACACCGCAAGTCAAAGGAACATCGCACTTAAGCTGCAGTAATTACTTCAGTGACATATCTTTATAGATTACCATATGAAGTTTTACAGCTAGTCACTCCAATGAACTAGTTCCCTTAACTAGCATCCATGTTTATCTCCGGACATCCCAATGTCACCAGCCAGTGAGAATCAGCTGATTAGAGAATAACCCATGCTAGTCTCAACAGAATTGATAGTGTCTGTATTTATCAATTCATCGACTAGGGATATTTTCAATACTTCACAATTGCACATTTAGAGATAATCACTAGTTGTGATCCCATCACAAATTCTCTTATGCTGTGAATTGTATTGCGGACATTCAGTAGATGAGTTTAAGATCCCAATCAAATACACAAACATGTATACTCAAATAGTGAATTATCATTTATTAAAATAAATGTTTACAATCATAAGGCGATTGCCTTAGGACACTTCTCTCATATCACTAACAAACTCCCACTTGGCCTAATGCCAATCGCTACGGTATCCAATACCACAGGCTCTAACATGACCCTCAAACTTGCTTTGAGGCAAGGCCTTAGTTAAAGGATCCGCTAAATTCCTTTCAGTGGGAATTTTCTCAATTTGTATGTCATTCCTACTTATAATCTCTCTGATCAGATGATAGCGGCGAAGCACGTGTTTGGATCGCTGATGAGACCTTGGTTCCTTTGCTTGTGCAATAGCTCCATTGTTGTCGCAATAAACCGGTATTGCTTCATCAATGGTTGGAACCTCATCATGTTTCGAGACAAACTTCTTGATCCAAACTGCTTCCGTGGTAGAATCCGCTACGGTGTCTTGTTTGGAACTTTTCCAACTTATTGCGCCTCCATTCAAAGTAAATACGTATCCAGACTGAGATTTGGAGTCATCCTTATCTGTCTGGAAACTGGCATCTGTATACCCACGTATTACTATATCTCCTTCTCCATATATTAGGAACACATCCTTAGTTCATCTTAAGTACTTAAGGATTGTCTTGACAGCCGCCCAATGATCCATTCCTGGATCAGACTGGTATCTGCTCGTGACACTCAGAGCATACGATACATCGGGCCTAGTACATAACATAGCATACATGATAGATCCTTTCGCGGATGCATAAGGAATCTTATTCATGCAAATCCTCTCGTCTTCTGTGCGCGGACACATAGACTTTGAAAGGTTGATCTCATGCCTGATGGGAAGGTAACCTTTCTTGGATTCCGACATGCTAAACCTTTTTAGCACTCGGTCTATATATGTAGACTGCGAAAGACCAAGCAACCGTTTTGATCTATCTCTATAGATTCTAATCCCAAGGATATAGGTTGCTTCTCCCAGGTCTTTCATGGAGAAAGTTTTGGACAACCAAATTTTAACTGTCTGTAAAATTGATACATCGTTTCCTATAAGTAATATGTCATCGACATATAATACTAGGAATACGACTGCACTCCCACTAACCTTCTTGTACACACAAGGTTCGTCAGGATTTTGTGAGAAATCAAACTCTTTGATTATCTCATCAAAACGGATGTTCCAGCTCCTTGATGCTTGCTTCAGTCCATATATGGATCGTCGAAGCTTGCATACTTTGGTTTTATCAACCGATGTGAAACCTTCAGGTTGTATCATGTATACATCCTTAAGCAGGTTTCCATTAACGAAAGTTGTTTTCACATCCATTTGTCATATCTCATAATCATAATGAGCTGCTATGGCTAGGAGCATCCGAATGAATTTAAGCATAATTACCTTCCATGTCGGTTTTCTTCTTGAAAACCCACTTGCACCCTATGGGCTTAATCCCTTCAGGTGGGTTAACCAAGTCCCATACTTGGTTTTCGTACATGGAATCCATTTCCGACTTCATGGCTTCAAGCCATTTGTCCCTTTCTGAACTTTTCAGAACATCTTCATAACTGATAGGTTCGTCATCGGTTATGAGTAACACGTCGTTCGATTCACTTATGAGAAATCCGTATCTCTCTGGAATATTGCGTGTTCTATCAGACCTACGAAGAGGTGGTGTTGTTTTAGGTTCAACTGATAGCTCATCATAATGAGTTATTGGTTGTGGGTCTAGACTAGGTGTCTCTGTAATGTCTATTGGAGTTTCTTGAACTTCATCAAGTTCAATGCCACTCCCACTGTTTTCTTGTAAAAGAAATTCTTTTTCCAGAAATACAGCATGCCTTGAAACAAACACCTTTTGTTCCAAGGGATGATAGAATTGGTAACCCTTCGTTTCCTTAGGGTATCCAATAAATAGACATTTATCAGACTTAGCATCCAATTTGTCTGATACAGTCTGCTTCACATAAGCAGGACAACCCCATATCTTAAGGTGAGTTAAGTGAGGTTTCTTACTATTCCATATCTCATATGGAGTAGTAGAGACTACCTTGGTCGGGACTCTGTTTAGCAAGTAAACAGCTGTCTTAAGTGCATAGCCCCAAAAGGATTTTGGAAGAGTTGCATGATTCATCATCGACCTAACCATGCCCATTAAGGTTCGGTTGCGCCTCTCAGATACACCATTATGCTGTGGTGTATATGGCGGAGTCCATTGGGACAATATCCCATTGTCCCTAAGATAATCTTGAAACTCTTGACTTAAGTATTCACCACCTCGATCGGATCGAAGTATCTTAATACTTTTGCCAAGCTGTTTCTCTACTTCATTTCTGAACTCTTTGAATTTCTCAAAAGCTTCAGATTTGTGTTTCATCAAGAACACATACCCGAATCGTGAGTGATCATCGATAAAGGTGATGAAGTAGCTATAGCCTCCTTGTGCAAGAGTTGACATTGGTCCACATACATCAGTATGTATTAGACCAAGCAATTCTCCCACTGGATTACCTTTTCCAGAAAAGGGTAATTTGGTCATCTTGCCTTTTAAGCATGATTCGCATGTATCAAATGAACCGGGTTCAAATGATTCCAGAATTCCACATCGGTGTAATTCGGTCATGCGTTTCTTACTTACATGGCCAAGACGGCAATGCCAAGTGTAGGAGTCTATTCGATTATCTATTCGAGCACGTTTGTTGCTAACTTCGATATTAAAAACGTCATTGGATAAATCTAACGTGTAGATACCATTGCACAAAGTTCCATTCCCATAAAGAACGCCATTTAAAGTTATGTAACAACAATTGTTACTAAAAGTTAAATGATAACCCTTTTCATTCAAACATGAAATAGATACAATGTTCTTTATTAACGAAGGAACAAAATAACAATTATCCAATTCTAAGATACGTCCAGTGGGGAGCTTTAGCAAATATGTTCCGATGGCAACAACAGCAATCTTTGCTCCATTTCCAACTCGCAAATTTGCTTCTCCTTTGACGAGTCTTCTTCTATTCCTTAGCCCCTGTATGTCATTACATATATGTGAGCTACACCCAGTATCAAGTACCCAGGTATTTGAGGAAATAGAGTGACATTCAATAACGAAGATACCTGAAGAGGATGGGGCATCGGATGCCTTATTCTTCAAGGACTCAAGATAAACCTTGCAGTTTCTTCGCCAGTGACCCTCCTTGCCACAATGATGGCAAGTTCCTTTTGGTTTCTTTTCAGTCTTTTTGGCCTTTTTCTTCTTCCCTTTATTCTGTTCTTTGGCCTTCCTCTTAGAACCTTTCTTCGAGGAACCAACTAACAGTACCGTCTTTTGATCCGGCTTTACAGAAGGCTCCAAAGTCTTCAGCAGGTTGAGCAACTCAGGAATGGTAGTCTCTAGTTTGTTCATCCGATAGTTCATCACAAATTGTGAATAACTTTTGGGCAAACAACTCAGAATTAAGTCAATACTTAGTTCATGATCCATTGCAAAATCGAGTGTGCTCAGTCGCTCAATGTACCCCAACATCTTTAGCACAAACTGCGAGGCAGAAGTGCCTTCCTGCATCTTAGTGGTGAAGAGGAGTCTAGAGACTTCGAACCTTTCGGATCTCGCCTGCTCTTCAAACAACTCATGAAGATAGAAGATGATGGTATAAGCATCCATATGCTCATGCTGCTTTTGCAACTCAGGTACCATAGAGGCTAGCATGATGCAACTCGCAAGTTCAGAATCGGTCACATGTTTCTGATAGGCCACTAGCTGGTCTGGAGTTGCACCTTCTGGAGGAGGGTTAGGAAGTTGATTTTCAAGGACATAAGCAAGCTTCTCTGCCTTGAGGACTATCCTTAGGTTTCGAAGTCAGTCCATCAAGTTTGGCCCAGTCAGTTTATTTGTGTCCAATATGGAACGCAAGTTCAGAGAAGACATGATCGAGTGATTAACCTAGAAATACAAATTGAGTTTATGTGAGAAGAATGATTAAAGAATGTATCAACATACATTAAAAAATCCTATTTATTTTTCAAATTGAATAACCCTTTTTATCAATTCGGGAGATCGTAGGAACATCTCCAAATAGGTTGATATCCAACCATAGATAAGAACCACCATGGCTGTGGCCATCAAGTTATTCTTAGCTATGAAGGTAGGTAATTATACCGATTACATATCACATATATGTAACTATTACATTATGCTATCATCTAATTGAATGTTTGCATAAATCATTGGGTTGTTAACTCATTAACAAGTATGCGACATTATACATAGCACCCAACTGCACCTCTCTTTACATCGACCTTGGCTGTGGCACAACAAATCGATGCTCCAAGCTTAAGGCTGACCCATTAATCAAGAAATAGTTTTAATATGGTTGGAGCTCATTCAACCGTTTAGTCAGGCTTGGATGTGTCCAACAACCAAAACTAAGGATTGACCTCTGACTCCAAATATATTATTCATAAACTAATTCCATGGTTTGAACATGTTGAGGTTCAAGCCGGGCATGGATGTATCCATCAACCCAAACGAGAAACAAAACTCCGATTCTAACCATAATAATGGAAGGTGTTGGCCTTAATATTTTGTAAGGGGTTTTTGGGTCTCATCCTTTCTAAGCACATTCATGACATATAATCATGTCATGACTAACGATTTCCTTAATAAAGTATGTATGTGACTTAAGTTATCAAGTCTCATTAATTGAATTAGGAACCGGATTTTCTAATTCTAATTTCATACTTTATTGAAGGAATTATTTTGGGAAATAATTTCCTAAATTGTCATAATCAATTTCGGAAATAATATGTTTAAGACTTTAATTTCTCTAAATCAAAACTTATTAAATTAAGAGACAATTCCCTTAATTCAACCACATATTATTTTCATGAAAATCTCATTTAAGAAACTCTATAGGAAACCATATTCCTAATTAATTTTGGAGACAACAATATGTAAGAGCATCATCTCTTAAAACATATTTTATTCATGTATTTAATTAATTACAACAAATCGTTTTCTAAGGGTGGCTCCCCGAGGCTCAGATACCCAAAGAAAAGTAATTTGTCGTAAATCCAATTTGGTCGGCTTTGGAAGCGCAACCAAATTAAACATGACAATTTCATTTAAAATTGGGAAATTAAATTACAACAACTAACTTTAAATTGGACGGCTCCCCGAGGCTCAATCCAAAATAAAGAACTTTGTTGTCAATTTAAAAACCAATTCAAATTTAATTGTCAATTAATTGTCCATAAATTTGTCTAGACTTTCTTGAAAGAAAGTGCCCAAAATTGCGAGATTTCATAATAGGTTTTCAGATTAATTGTAAGTTTCTGGTACAAAGAAAACTTACATATTTCCAAAGTTGAAAATTTTCTAAAATAGAAAATTTCCAAGATTGGAAAGTTTCCAAAGATGGGAAGTTTTCACAATTATTATGAAATTTCAGAAACTAGGAAATTTCAAACGTTTGCGAAATTTCATGAGGATTTCCAAACTTTGAAATTCCTAAATCTAAAATTTATTATAATTGGAAAGTTTCCATAATTGAAATTTTTTCCAAAATTGAGATCATGACAATATTTTCCGCAAAACAATTTTATGATTATGTCGAACACTAACCGGCTCTGATACCACTGTTGGGACCGGGTGCATGTTGACAAGGATACGGGTTAGTAATATTTTAAAATTTTACGTGCAGCGGAAGAATTAGCATAAAATAATTTCACAAATTATTTTAACCACGTATCTAGCATGCGACCTTATGATGTGTGGACGTAATCATAAATTAAAACATTGCGGAAAAGTAAACTAATTTACTTTGTACCTCGCGTAACTCGAAGAAAAGGGACGAGATCCAACCGTAGCGTCCCTTGGAAGCTTCGCCTCTATTCGCGTCCACGCAGAGTTCTCTTCGGGATGACTTCGCAAAGTCACGAGTTTTGTGCCGACGAGAACTACTAGATTCTCTAAAGGCACAACTAGAAGAACAATAGAAAAGAATGGAAACTAACCGCCAAGAACCGGAATCGAAATTCCGGGAAGGAAGGAGATGTGATCCGCTTCTTCTTCTTCTTGGTTGGCTTCTCCTTGGTGTTGATGGCTCACGGCAATCTTCAAAGGAAGGTGGTGCGCCGGCCCTAGGGTGGAAGGTGCGCCGGCCCTAGCTTGTAGAGGAGGGCACCGGCCCTAGGAGGAAGGAGAAGGGGAGGAAGAGAATAAAAGAGAGAGAGGGAGAGAGTTAATCTCTTGATTACTCTATTTCGATTAGGAATTCAAGGCTTACCTTTGGTTCCTTTATATAGTGGCTTCTCCCTTACCAAGTCTCTCTTTTAACGGAATTAGTTATCATAAGAATTTTATCTTATAAAATTTCTTATGACTTATTCCGTTATGCCTAGTTTTATTATAACTAATTTTATAATAAAACAAATTCTTCTCTCCTTTAATTATGGAATAAATTTTATAAGAAATTTATAAACTTTCTTATTATGAAAAAATCAATTCATAATTGATTTTATAAAATTAAAATAAACCATTCCATGATCATTTTAATTTCCATAAAAAGAATAAATTTTATATAAATTTCTTTATACAAATTTATTTATCCATAATTTATAAAACAAATCGCGCTAGATTTATTTTATTAATTAAACCAAATAAATTGGTTTCTTCCCCTTGTTGTGGCCGGCCAAACCAAAGGGGGTTATCACCCTCTTTGGCCGGCCAAACCGAGCCGAACCGATCGCGAATTAAACTCATTTAATTCGCCCAATAAGCCTTCAAAAGACTTAGCCATTTTAAGTTTCCGTTGCGCCTCTGATTAACTCAGATTCGACTTATTTCTCTTGATTGGAAAATCCAATTTTCAACTCATTTTAAATCCCTTGGATTACTCGTAGTGCGTGTGACTAAATAGGCTTTCGATTTATGTTGGCCGTCTATAATTAACCAATTATAGAACGGTCATGAGTGGCACCTAGTAGTACATCATGACCCCCAATTAATCGAAAGATCAACGGTTTGACCTCAGAAGTAATTCTGAAACCCTTCAGCAGCTCTAATGAATCGTGCCCCATTCCTTTCACCATCTTATACCCACTTGGTTCAGGACACGGTCTATTTGTGTCAGTCCCCACTAGGCTGACTACGTCACACCTAGCCCAAGTAATGTCTTTCTCGTCCTTTGGATTTCTAATTACTCTCATGTATTTAAGAGACTCGCACTCTAAACATGATATGCTCTGGCCAGAGGCTTTGAGTAACAATCCGACGATAGGCCTGGGTATACATCTCCTCGCAAGGAGTGGTGAATCCTTTGTAGGCTGTTCAAACATCTTCGGGCACTTCGGCTTATACCCAATCATCCTGGGTCCACACCTCCTTGGAGATGCTTGCTTAAGATGTTAAAGTATAAGTCTCCATGACCAAGATGACTTGAACACCGCAAGTCAAAGGAACATCGCACTTAAGCTGCAGTAATAATTTCAGTGACATATCTTTATAGATTACCATATGAAGTTTTACAGCTAGTCACTCCAATGAACTAGTTCCCTTAACTAGCATCCATGTTTATCTTCGGACATCCCAATGTCACCAGCCAGTGAGAATCAACTGATTAGAGAATAACCCATGCTAGTCTCAACAGAATTGATAGTGTCCGTATTTATCAATTCATCGACTAGGGATATTTTCAATACTTCACAATTGCACATTTAGAGATAATCACTAGTTGTGATCCCATCACAAATTCTCTTATGCTGTGAATTGTATTGCGGACATTCAGTAGATGAGTTTAAGATCCCAATCAAATACACAAACATGTATACTCAAATAGTGAATTATCATTTATTAAAATAAATGTTTACAATCATAAGGCGATTGCCTTAGGACACTTCTCTCATATCACTAACAACATGTAGTCTAGATCATAAGTAAATAAAAGCTTGGCTAAACAGGTGTCATATTTAATTACAAAAATTAAATAACTTATTTAGCGTCGTTAACCCAGAGGATTCAATTAATTTACAACACACACAATCAATCACATACAACATTAATTAATGTCATAATAGTTGGAATCTAGTGCCTGCAACAAAAAGTTAGTCTATGCACATCTAATTATTATCTAGCAAAAATAAAGTACATGTTAATGTGCAGAAAAATAACTAAATCATAAACACACAAAACCGGAAACCTGGCTCTGATACCAATTGTTGGGTGAAATAAACCCTTGTGTGGCTTGGCGGTTTCCTAGGCAATCACGGGGTCGAATGTGTGAGATCTCTCTATGTCTACGGATTAAAATTTAATCCAAATAGAGACCCGTCTCTCAAACGATCATCTCGTCGTCGTGTCAATTAACTCAAGTCACAACTTAGCCAAAACCAAGGTTTTAGGCCTTGTAACATTCCGAGTTAATTAACCGCGGAAAAGACGACGATTGAATCGCCGATTTTGTATTTTTCTTTGGGGTCCATGACATAAATTAATTGAAATATTAATTAACTAATAATTAAATCATGGCAATTAATTAAACAACATGCAATGAAAATAATAATTAAAGCAATAGAACAACAAGAACGAAAACGGAGCTAGGGAGAGGTATACCTCGCCTTTTACCTCACAGTCTTCTACATTATGACCCTCCCCTCCTGGACGTCGTGTGGGCGATGAGCTACCAAGATGTGGAGTCGCCGAATCCTTGAATTAATTGCCTTTCTTCTATCTTCTT
Source organism: Boesenbergia rotunda (assembly GCA_024364735.1). Taxonomy (NCBI): domain Eukaryota; kingdom Viridiplantae; phylum Streptophyta; class Magnoliopsida; order Zingiberales; family Zingiberaceae; genus Boesenbergia; species Boesenbergia rotunda. The sequence continues at coordinate 155,980 of JAGFNQ010007491.1, forward strand.
CCAATCCCCAATACAAACCCTAGGGAGCTAGGGTTTTCTTGCGTCGATTACTTATCTTCCTCTCCGCCTCAAATGGCCGGCCAGCTATAGCTCAATGGTCCGGCCAACATTAAGGTTACACTGAAAGGTAAGCTGGGAAGATGAAGAGAAGAAAGAAGAAGCGAGAACAAATCTCGTTCTTCCCTAAATCCCACCGAATCCCTGTCAATGCCACCGGCGCCATCTTGAGAGAGAGCCTCTCTGTTTTCCAGCAGCCGACCTCCCCTCTCCCTTGCTTCTTTGCTTGCTCACATAAAGGGAGAAGTGAAGACAAAGATGGAAGAAGAAACTCGGGAAGAAGATGAGGAAAGGAATTAAAATTCCCTTGCTCACCGCTGTCGCCGCAAAACCTAGCAAAGGGTTGCCGCCGGCAGGTCTACTCTCTTCCTTCTTTCTCCCTCTGACCTCTCCTAGACCTGGCAGAGTTTCCATGCCATAGGGGAGCTGCTGATGAGGTGAAGAGCCGAAGAACTCTTCTCCTTCTTCCTCCTCTATGTTCGGTGCAAGGGGTTGCCCTAGGAGAGAGATTAGGAGAGGGTTTAAGGGTTTTGGGTTTTTGGTGATTAATTGGAGATTAATTCCATGTATCATGACTCCTATGGGGTATTTATGTTGGGTATGGCTTGGCGGGTTTCCTTAGCGAATACCTGGTCGATCCGAGAAACCTCTCCATGTCTATGGATTAAAATTAATCCGAATGGAGAGCCATCTCCCATCGACCATCTCGTGCCATATCGAACGATCCAAATTACAACTCGGCCAATTTTCAGAATCGGCCGTGTAATTTGCTCGACCATTTGACCTCGGAAAAGGTGACAAGTGGATCGTCGGCTTTTGTGTTTATGGTCGAGGTCTAGTTAATTAATTATTGGCTATGATTTACAATCAAAATAATTAAATAACTCACATGAAATGTCGAGGCAAATGAATAAGGTACAAAATTAACATAAAGAGCCAAGGAAGTATGTACCTTCCATTACCTTACGATCTTCTACCGTATGACCCTCCTCACATGGACGTCGTGTGGGCAATGATCTACCAAGACCTGTGGTCACCAAGTCGATACCTTCTCCTTGCACCAACCAATCCCTAACCAAAGGGATGCCGCCGGCCACTCCAAGGAGATAATCCAAACACAAACCCAATTGATTCTTTTCTCCACTGCCAGCACCTGAACAATAAGTATCTTGGAGTTCTTGTGATCTGAGCAACTCCAAGTTACACAAACAACTTATATTCTGTGCAACTCCACAACTTCAACTTATGTTATTCTAAGCAACTCACGGCAATTGTTCAATTGCTTCTCGGCAATTTCAATTGCCTCTCGGCAATTTAATTGCCACTCGGCAATTACTGACTCACGACAATTGCTAATTGCCGAGCTCTCGGCAATTACCAGCAATTGCCATGATGTTGCCAAGGGAAAAACAATTCCTCTGCCGCAATTGTTGACCAAGGCAAGATAATTGGCAATTATCGCCCAAGGCAAGCAATTGCTTCTGCCGCAATTGTTGACCAATTCCCCGATTAATTGCCGTATTGCCTCACAGCAATTGAGTCGCCGGAGAAGACTCTTCTTCCACGCAAGAGTCGGCGCAACCAGAGGAAGAGAGAGGAAGGAAGGAGGAGAAAAAACATTAGGGTTTTTTTTTTTGTGTATTCTTAGATTAATTCATCAACCATCAACTTAGTTCTATGCCACTATGGGATATATATAGGACTATGATAGGGACCATGAGGAGGAGTTGGATCTTGACCTGCTAATGGATCCAAACTCGATCCATTAATGAGGATCCGTTCCATTAAAGGGTCCTCATTGAATTACCTCACCAACCTCCATATTTACATATGAGCTCCACTTATTACGAGTCGTCCATCCCCCCGTGTTTATGATCTCGAATTCCCGTTAATTAATTAAATTAATGTCAATTTAAATTAATTAACCTCTGGGTCCTTGAATAGTACCACTCAACCTTATCATCGTGTCGGATCAAATACACCAACAGGGTTTAGCACGATGAACCTTTTGAGCTCATCAAGGGGGCATCATCATCCTGACTCACCAGACCACGGATTCCGTCAATAATCATCGACACATCATATTATTAATATTATCTCCCAACTTACCAAGCCTATTGATCTAACAAATAGATCTCGCTCATTGGTAAATCAAAGAAATAATAATTAATAATATATGCCCGATATTATTTCGGGATTAAGGGATCGTACTCCATAATATAAATTGAGGTTTTATCCAATTATTGAGTCAATACAAATTGGATAACCTCGGGTTTCGATCCTGCTCAATGTACTCATAGCACACTAGTGTAATTCTATGGTCAAAATCAACCACACCTAATTACACTACAAACATCCCGATGGGTTGTCCAATTCCATCTCGGTTGTAGACCTCTACTTATACTAGGCAAGGGACTGATAACATGATCTTTCGTGTAACACCATACACCATGTTATCTACAATGCGTAGTAAATGACTTCATGCATGTACTAGTATTGTTGTGATTCTCTTTTCAAAATTTAGATGTTCTCATATATAAAAAGAGCAATGTCTTTTAGTATACACATCTAACAATCTCCTACTTATACTCAAAGACTTTACTGTCCTCAAAATGCCATACATCTGACTCCCTGATCCTCCACATACCTAAAGCTCTCGCTTTTAAGGTCTCAGTGAAAAGATCTCCCAGGTTGTCCTCTGATGTAATCTAGGCAACAACAGCTTTTCCTCTCCTAGGTGGTACTTGCGCTCTATGTGTTTACTTGCCTTATAGGCTCGTGATTCCTTGAGTTTGCAACTGCACTATTTGTTTATCACAACAAAGTGTGATAGCTCTGAGCAAACCGGGAATCACATCGAAGTCCATCTTGAGGCTCCTGAACCATGTAGCTTTCTTGGTTGTCTTAGAGCTGCCATCCATCCAGCTTCCATGGTTGAGTCCATCACGCAGCCGTTGCATGACACTCCTCCAACTATGGTTCTACCTCCTAAAAGTAAACACAAAATCCGAGGAATACTTACGTTTGCCCTTATCCGACTGGAAGTCTGTATCCATATAACCCATAGGGAATTAGTCTGCTCGGTAAACTAGCTTATAATCCTTAGTCATTCTCAGACACTAATATAAGCTTTTATCGCAATCCAATTTCCTTGACTTGGGTTACCCTGATATCTGCTAACCATGCCCACGACAAAGTAGATATCCGGTCTCGTTTTTAGCATACATGAGGCTTCCTATAGCCGATGCTAAAGGAACCGCTATTACCTGCTCTATCTCCTTTGATAATCTAAACATATCTCCTTAGATAGAGTAGCTCCATTTCTGAAAAGTACAAAACTTTTCTTGGAGGTTTCCATGCTAAAACGAGTTAAGACACTGTCACTGTACGAAGCTTGGGATAAACACAACATCCTTCTCTGGTGATCCCTTTAAACTTTGATCGCCAAGGATGTGCCCTGCTTCTCCCAAGTCCTTCATGTCAACTGTTTGGACAACCATACCCTTACGTCTGATAATACTTTGTCATTGTTGCCAACTAACAAAATATTTTCTATGTATAGTACAAGAATACCACTACGTTTCTGTCACATTTCTTACACAAATCTCATCCGTCCTTTGAACAAATCCATATGACTGGATTATCTCTTCAAAGCGGATGTTCCTCGTCATAGGTCCAGGGATCTTGACTTATGGTCGTCAGGGATTAAGTCCGAAGACTCTCCCAAGAACATGAATCATTCTGGTTGACTAACAACTCTCCCACTATGACGAGGTACCACCTGTGTATCTTCTGTGACACGCGGTGCAATGACTTGTGGTTTATCCTCTTGTACAGTTGGTACTAAGTTCAAAACCTAGGTACTAAGATCAAGTACCACCCAAAAGAGGAATAGCTGTCGTTGCCTAGATTGCATCAGAAATAACCTAGGTAGATCATTTCACCAAGGCCTTGGTAGCGAAAGCTTTTAGGCATGTGAAGGATCTAGAGGTCAGATGTATGACATTTTAATACAACAAAGTCTTTAAGTATAAGTGGGAGATTGTTAGGATGTATACTGAAAGCTTTGCTTTTGATTAGGATACATCTACATTTTAAAGAGAATCAGAAAATCACACAGTGCACGTTTATATTAGTATGTGCACGAAACTGTCTAATACATGGCACTGAAGATAACATGGTGTGTGGTGTCGCATAGAAGATCATGTTATCAGGTTCCCTGTCGAAGTATAAGAAAGAGGCTCACAACCGAGATGGGGTTGGACAAACCATCGAGATGATTGTAGTGTAATTAGGTGTGGTTTATCTTAACCATAGAATTGCACTAGTGTACATTGTGTACATTGAGTAGGACCAAAAGAGAGGTCATCCAAATTTTGTACTGACTTCGTAAATTTGATTAGACCTCGGATAATATTATGGAGTACGATCTCTTAATCTTGAAATAATGATGGGCATATATTATTAATTAGTATATCTTTGATATACCAAAGGGCGAGATCTATTCCGTTAGATCGATAGGCCCGGTAAGTTGGGAGATAATATTAACAATATGATGTGTTATTGATTGTTGACGGAATCCGTGCCCTGGTGAGTCGGGATGGTGCTGCCCCTTGGTGAGCTCAAAAAGGTCGTTATGTCAAATCTTGCAAGTGGACTATGGTCCGGGATGATGAAAGTTTGAGTGGTACTAATCAAGGATCAAGAGGATAATTAATTTAATTATTAGTAAATTAAATTAATTATTGGGCATGGGATATCTTAAACACCGGGAGATGGACGATCGTAATATGTGGAGCCCATATGAAAATATGGGGGTTGATGAGGAAGTACAATGGATCCTTTAGTGGAATGGATCACCATTAATGGATCGGGTTTGGATCCATTAGCGGGCCAAGAACCAACTCCTCCACATGGTCCTTATCATAGCCCTATAAATACCCCATAGGAGTCATGATACAAGGATTTATTAATCCTGATTAATTTTAGAATTAATCATTCAAAAAACCCTAAACCTCCTCTCCTCTCTCTCTCTCCTAGGTCACGCACAAGAGGGGAGAAGAAGCTTTCTTCTTCTTCCTCTTTGGTTCTCCTCTTCCGATCCAAGTGGTGGCTGGTGACAAGGAGGGCTCAGTCTCTTCTTGAGGAACCTGGCAGCAGCAAGGATTGCAAGGAGTCGGTGGCAGGAAGGAGGCTCTGGCAAGTGTGGTCGGCGGCGGTGAAGAAGAAAAAGAAGACATTGGAAGAGGTTGAAGGAGTGCTTTCTCCTTCTAGTTCACTTCCTCTACTCTTCTCCCATTCACCATGATCACCCAGGTAGCTGTCGGAGCTCAACCGGCCGCAAGGACCTTTGTTCTTGCGGCGCCGGCGGTGGAGGAGGGGCGGCTGGTTTAGGGAAGGAGAAGAGGTTAATTCCTCTTCTTCTTCCAGTTATTCATCTTCTTTGGCTCGTTCCTTGAGTTGCCTAGTGGTCGGTGATCTTTGGAAAGGTCTGTGGCCTGTGGCGCAAGGCGAAGGAGGAGCAAAGATGGCCGGCGGTAAACCCTAGGGTTAGGGTTAGTTGGCGCAAGAGAGAGGAAGAAGAAAGGTGATCAATTCAGAGGCCTTGGTGATCTCCGCGTCTTGGTAGATCGTCACGCACATGACGTCCAAGAGGGGAGGGTCATAAGGTAGAAGACTGCGAGGTAAACGCCGAGGTATAACTCTCCCGAGCTCCAGTTTTATTTTGCTATGTTTTATTTGTGCCATGATGCTTTGCTTAGTCATTTCATGCATGTTAGTTAATTATTTTGATTCGTTATCATAGACAATAATTATCTAACTGGACCCCGATGATAAACATAAAAATCGGCGATCCAAATAGTCGTTTTTTCCGTGGTTAATTAATCCAGAAAGTTACAAGGCCTTAACCTTGGTTTTGGCTAAGTTGTAACTTGGATTAATTAGCACGACGACGAGTCGGTCGTTAGAGGGACGGTCTCTATTCGGATTAAATTTTTAATCCGTAGACATAGAGAGGTCTCTCAAATATGACCCCGTGGTTGTCTTGGAAACCACCAAGTCATACCTAACCTACAGTCTTTTTCGCGGTCAATTGGTTAGGCGAGCTACACTTTGAGATTGGCTAAGTTGTAACTCGAATCGATTGATACAATGATGAGACGATCATTTGGAAGATAGGTCTCCATTCAGATTAAAATTTTAATCCATAGACATGGAGAGGTCTCTCATGTTCGACCCTGTGTTCGCTTAGGAAACTCACTGAGTTATTCCATCAATTGGTATCTGAGCTGAGGTTTCCGATTTCGTGTGTTTAGGATTCGGTTAATTTTTTGCATATTATCATATATTTTATTTTTGCTGGATGATATGTGGATGTGCGTAGGCTAACTCTTTGTTGCAGGCATTAGATTCCAACTTATCATGGCTTAAATAATGGTTGTATGTGATTGATTGTGGATTATTGTAATTAATTAAATCCTCAGGGTTGACGAGTCTAGATTAGGTATTTAATTTTTGTAATTAAATACAATACCTGTTTAGCCGAGCTTTTTATTTACTTTCGATCTAGATTATATGTACACTCCTTCGTGGAGTATAGGATCAATGGATGTAAATATTTAGCTACTCATCTCGGCTCGGAGATCCCTTCATGGAGGCTTGCACATGGATAGGGAGGAGTGGATGAGGCGGCGACACGACTGGAGGTGCATTGGAGACCAAGGCCATGATAGTTGGACAAATCTAGGATTTTTCTTGTTTATTATGTTGGTTTATAGGCTTACCGTGTCTATGCGTGAAAATTCCTCGTAATAAATAACTGAGTGGAAGAAGGACCCTAAGGTTCCCACGACCTCCATTACTAATTTGACAAGTGATGCGAACAAGTCTGCGCGTCAGCTCTAAGTGTCTTCCTCCACAACGGATGGGCTTATTCTGCAGATCACTAGGTCAGACAAGATTATAGGAGATTATTTTGGAGCGTGTGATTTTCCCCAACAGAAGATACATAATCCGAGGTAATTTTCTTTGTATCATGTAATGATAAACACTTAGATGCAAATAATAGTATCCTTCCTAACGGAGTCACTTCTATTATTTGTAGGGCCGAAGAGGACCAACTATTAATTTTATTTGTCAAAAAGTTAGGTTGACAAGATAATAAAATTAATGGATAAAACCTCCTCTTATAAATGTAGAATTCGTATACGTCCATACTAACATGGCATATGATATTCTCGGTGTCTTGAGGTGTTGGTTGATTATGAAATTTATTGTTTGAGGAATCAATTTATTTTCAAAATCTAAAATGTGTGTTGTTGTGATTCTCAGGTGTTTTCAAAATGGATATAGACCCACTTGATTTAATTCAAAGAGAAAACCAACTTAATGCCCTAATAATAATGATTGGGAATTAAACCTGGACTTTGTCGAAACTGCCGAGGAATCCAAGTGTGATCTTGTTGTAGAACGTAGCGAGATTAATGATGAAGAGGAGTTTGAATATTTTAGGCAATGGTTAGAAGTAAACGAGATGACTCAGAGTCATCAATATTAGACTTCTTCCATTACCAGTGATAAAATATCCAAACTCGATGAACTCTTCGGACTTCATAATTGGGCCGCTAGGCAAGAGGTCATGAAGAACTTGACGACAACCGTCATGATTGAGGGTATGCCCGTGAGGGAACATGTTCTCAAAATGATGGCTTGGCTAAAGGAGATGGAAATCCTTGGAGCACAAATCGATGGGGAAACCCAGGTCGATCTCATCCTCCAATCTCTACTAAAGAGTTTTGAGAAGTTTCGCCTAAGCTACAATATGAACAAACATACATATTCGTGGGCGGATCTTCTGACAGAACTCGAGATGGCAGAAGGGTTTTCTCCTCAGAGTTCACAGACTTTCATTGCTCAAGGGGTTTCTACTTCTAAACCGAAAGGCAAGAAGAAGAAGAAACAAGCTGGGGCAAAGAAAGTAGCAGGATTACTGGGACCTCAGAGTTGCATGAAGAAGCCGAAAGGCAAGTGCTTCGTATGCAAGCAGTCTGGACATTGGAAGACGGACTGCCCCCCGTCGTCAGAGTAATAATTTAGGTATATCTTTTTCTTTTGTCATTGTAACATGTTTAGCAGTGATATCTACCGGTACCTGGTGTGTAGATACGGATGCCACTAATCATGTCTGCATTTCTTTGCAAGGGTTCTAGGGAACCCAACGACTAGCTGAGTAGGAGATTACCATCTACATGGGATAGGCTACAAAGATGACTATTGCAGTGGGAGTTATTTATTTATTTGTCTATTACATAGGATGATAAAGTTTTGGTTTTACTAAGATTGCTTTTATGTACCTAAATTTTTTGAAAGAACTTTTGTTCAGTTTCTGGAATAAGATATTCTATTGCTTTTATTATAAAAGTGGAATAGAAAGATTATCTATTAAGGTACATTGATAGGCAATTGGTACATTTTAAAACCAAAATCTCTCATGATGCAATTAGATGTCAATGACTCATCATCTAATCAAAATTAGAGAAAGGTTCCTTCCGAGATGAACTAAATATATCTTTTCTATCTAAGGCTTGGTCTTATTAACCTTAGTAGGATTCAAAGGTTAATAGCCAATGAGCCCTTGGGTTCATTGGTAGTGGAAGACTTCCTAAACCTTTGAATCTTTCTTGGAAGGTAAGATAACCAAGAGACCTTTTTAAGGCCAAGGGGTATAGAGCAAATGGTATGTTGGAGTCGGTTCATTCTGATTTGTGTAGGTCCTTAGTCTATCCAGGGTAGAGGTAGTCTTGAATACTTCATCTATTTTATGAACAATTATTCAAGGTAGAGGTACATTTACTTGATGCACTGCAAGTCTGAATCTTTGATTAGTTCAAAGAATTTAGATCGATGTGGAGAAGCATCGAGGTAAAAATACCTAGATACTATGATTGGATCATGGTAGTAAGTACCTCTTGGGAGAATTCTAGGTCTTATCAAAAGTTGGGAGTCAATCCCAATTGTTTGCACCCGGTATGCCCCAACAGAATGGTGTAGCAGTGAGAAGGAAAAGGTCTCTTATGGAGTTGGTTAGGACAATGATAAGCTGCTCCAAGTTGCCGGATTTGTTCTGGGGATATGCTCTGGAAACGACAGCGTATATACTTGATACCATCTAAGTCAGTACCTTCTATTCCCATAGAAGCATGGACTGGGCGAAAGCCTAGTCTAAGACACATTCAGATTTGGGATAGTTCAGCACATGTGTTGAAAAGGGATATGGATAAGTTGGAATCTGGTGCGCCTGTTCGTAGGCTATCCTAGGGGATCGAAAGGTAGTTCTATAGTCCTAAGGATCAGAGGGTAATCGTTGGACTATGTGATGAGCCATAAGACAATGAGTAGAAAATTCTTGAATAATAGAGATGGGACATTCTGACCTTAGTACCAACTGTAGAAGAGGATATACCACAAGTCACTGCACCGTGTGTCACAGAAGATACACAGGTGGTGTCTCGTCGTAGTGGGAGGGTTGTTAGTCAACCTAAAGGATTCATGATTTTGGGAGAGTCTACGGACTTGGTCCCTGGTGACCATGAATCAAGATCCCTGGACCTATGACGAGGAACATCCGCTTTGAAGCGATAATCCAATCATGTGGATTTGTTCAAAGGACCAATGAGATTTGTGTATGTGACAGAAACATAGTGGTATTCTTGTACTATACGTAGATAATATTTTGTTGGTTGGCAACAATGACAGAGTATTATTAGACGTAAGGATATGGTTGTCCAAGCAGTTTGATATGAAGGACTTGTGAAAAGCAGGACACATCCTTGGGGATTAATGTTCTAAGGGATCACCGGAGAAGGATGTTGTGCTTATCCCAAGCTTCATAAAAAGACACTGTTCTAGCTCGTTTTAGCTCCAATAATGTTTTTGAACTTTTCAGCCATGGAGGTACTCTATCTAAGGAGATGTGTTCTAGAACATCTAAAGAGATAGAGGAGGTGAAGGCAGTTCCTTATGCATCGGCTGTAGGAAGCCTCATGTATGCTAAAAATGAGATCGGATATCTGCTTTGTCATGGGTATGACTAGCAGATATTAGAGTAACTCAGGTCAAGGGAATTAGACTACGGTAAAAGTATATATTAGGGCCTGAGAAGGACTAAGGATTGTATGCTGGTTTATCGGGCAGACCAATTATTCCCTATGGGTTATACGGATACAGAATTCCAATCAAATAGGGGCTAATATAAGTATTCCTCGGGGGTTTGTGTTTACTTTAGGTGGTGGAACCATAGTCTGGAGGAGTGTCACACAACGGCTACGTGGGGGACTCCACCATGGAAACTGAGTATATGACAGCCTTAGAGGCGCCCAAGAAAGCTACATGATTCAAGAACCTCAAGATGAACTTCGATGTGATTCCTGGTTTGCTCAGAGCTATCACATTTTGTTGTGATAATAATGGTGTAGTTGTAAACTCGAAGGAATCATTAGCCCATAAGGCGAGTAAACACATAGAGCGCAAGTACCACACAGGAGAGGAAAAGCTATTGTTGCCCAGATTACATCAGAGGACAACCTAGGAAGATCTTTTCACTAAGGCCTTGGTAGCGAAATCTTTTAGGCATGAGGAGGATCAAGGGGTCAGATGTATGACATTTTGAAGATAGCAAAGTCTTTTAGTATAAGTGGGAGATTGTTAGGATGTATACTAAAAGTCATGCCTTTTGTATAAGAGCATCTACGTTTTGAAAAAGAATCACAAAATCACAGGGTACATGTTTATATTAGTATGTACACAAAATGTCTGACACTTTGCATTGTAGATAACATGGTGTGTGGTGACACACAAAAGATCATGTTATCAGTTCCTTGCAGAGTATAAGCAGAGGCTTACAACCAAGATGGATTTAGACAAACCATCGGGATGGTTGTAGTGTAATTAGGTGTGGTATGTCTTAACCATAGAATTACACTAGTGCACTTTGTGTGCATTGAGCAGGACCAAAACAAAGGTGATCCAATTTATACTGACATTATAATTGGATCAAACCTCGGTTATATTATGGAGTACATGCTCTAAACCTTAAAATAATAACGAGCACATGTACATAATTATTGTTTCTTTGATTTACCAATGGGCGAGATTTATTCCGCTAAATCGATAGGCCCGGTAAGTTGGGAAACAATATTATTTGCATGGTGTGCCGTTGATTTTTGACGGAATCCATATCCTAGTGAGTCAGGATGATGATGCCCCCTTGATGAGATCATAAGGTTCATCATGTTAAATCTTGCAAGTGGACTATGGTCCAACATGATGATAAGGATAAGTGGTACTAGTCAAGAAGTTAGAGTTTGATTATTTAAAATTGTCAGTAATTTAAATTAATAAATCGGCATTCGATATCTTAAACACGGGGAAATGGATGTGCTCATAATAGGTGGAGCACATATGAAAATATGGGGTTGGTGAGGAAGTTCAATGGGGATCCTTTAGTGGAATGAATCTCCATTAATGGATCGGATTTGGATCCATTAGCGGGCCAAGACCCAACTTCTCCTCATTATTGAGGCAATCAGCGCTAAAATGATTGGAAGATCATGGTTTTGATGTGTGTGTATGAATATGTTTAAGGTTAGAGTGTTATGTTGTATTTGATGTGTGTGATTGAGTTTGCAGGACTTGGAGAATCACACATGGTGATCATATTTAAGGGACGAGAACCGAGGGAGGAGGACTCCAAGGGCAAGTCGGGAAGTGGACTTCAAGGGCATACATGATGGGTAGCATGGAGGCAAGCCAAGGGAGACTTGTGTGCGCATCCGAGGGACGAAGACCAGAGGAAGATGACTTCAAGGGGCGAGCCAAGGAGTGAACCTGAAGGTACACGTGAAGGAGTATGTGAAGATTAGCTGGGAGTGAGTGGGTAGTCGACTGGCCAGAGGGCAGTCGACTGCCAAAACTCATAGAAGGTTTTCAGCCTTCTACCAATCGATTGGCCCAGAGGCAGTCGACTGGTATACCCCAAAAACTAGCCATTGGCTAGGCTAGCAATTAATGCTAGGCTAGTCAACTCCTGGGGCAGTCGATTGGTGCGGGGCTGGACAGACTATGAGTTTGTCCTGTTCTCCTATAAAAGGAGGAACTTTTTGCACGTGAGCGGTACGGTTTCGTACTATAACGAAGTGTTGCTCGTGTGAAAAGCTTTCTCAACTTCCTCTCTCTCATTTACTACATTCTGTAAAGAGGAAGACCACCACTGTAAAGGTTTCTCCACCTGAAGGAGATTTTTCATAGTGGAAGTGGTGTACGTGTGTGGATCCTTGGATTGTCACCCATCTGGGTGGATACCAAGTAAAGTATTATTGTTAGCATTGTTCTTATATTGTTTTGCATATTATTGTTTCCGCTGCGCTAACAACCTTGTAGAGATTCAACCGAAAAAGTGCTATTCACCCCCCTCTAGCACGCCGATCGATCTATCAGTTGGTATCAGAGCCTGGTTCATTTCGGAAGAACTCACCATCAACCGGAGCAAGTGAAATGGCATTTCAAGAGGGATACAGCACTACACGACCACCCTTCTTCGATGGGAACGACTTCGTGTACTAGAAAGGTAGGATGCAATATTACCTGATGAATGATATTGAGAATTGGATTAGCATTGCAGATGGTTTCGATGCACCCGTCGATGAAAGAGGGGAACCGACACCGATGAGATCTTGGTCAAAAGAGGTCATGAAGAGGGCGCAGTCAAATGCCAAGGCCACCACCACACTGCAGTGTGGGCTCTCAAAGGAGCAACTCAACAAGGTGGGGCCGTTCAAGAGTGGCAAGGAATTGTGGGACATATTGGTGGAACTGAACGAAGGGTCAAACGAGTCCAGAAGAGCAAAGAAGGACTTGCTCGTGGCCAAACTCCAATCCTTATCCATGAAGAGCAATGAGACTGTCAGCCAGCTATATGGAAGGGTGAAGGAGGTTATCAATGAGCTCCACGTGATTGGAGAAAAGATCGAGAATCAAGATATCGTCAGGTATGTCCTACAAGCCTTCCCAAGAACTACCTTGTGGGCATCCATGGTTGATGCCTACAAAGTATCAAGGGATTTGTCCATAGTTAAATTAAATGATTTATTCTATGAATTTGAACTACATGAGCAAGCTAACATCTCGGCCAAAGAGAGGGGTATTGCTTATATTGCAGAAAAGGAGAAGAAGAAGAAGAAGGTGGTCTACTCCTCCTCATCCGATTCAGAGGAATCCAGCGCCTCCATAGATGGCGATCAAGAGGCATTCATGGTAAGAAAGATGTGTAAGGCGTTTAAAAGTTTTTCTAACAAATTTTATGCTAGGAAAGGGTCCAAAGGCAAGGGTAAGGTCAAGGACATAATCTACTATAACTACCATCAACAGGGACACATGAAGAATGAGTGCCCTCAACTGAAGAGAAGAGATGACAAGAAGGACGAGAAGAAGAAAGGTGACAAGAAGAGGTCAAAGGAAAAGGAGAAGCGTGCCACCAACCTCAAGGCGTCCTGGGATGATCCATCATCCTTGGAGGAGGAAGAAGAGCAAGTTTCACACTTTGCTCTCATGGCAATGGACCACTCAGATTCATCAGATGATGAAAGAAGTGTTGGGTTCTCCCGGCACAAAACAATAAAAATGCAGTGGAAACAAGAACCCACGAGCGATCCATGCGAAAGAAAACTCGTACAAAGCTATCTATCTAATAGATTTATCTACTGTTTATACCTTTGAAGCGTGCCCTTCGGTTATCCCGCTCGTCTAAGATGCGCCGGATCTCTTGCACGTTCAAACGTCTATGCCTCTATTCGTATCCACACGGACACAATCTCTCAACTTTGGGAGAACTACCTTAGTTGTGCTAGCAACTTGAGGTAGCTCGAAAACACCAAAAACCTTACAGTAAGGTTTCGGCCAAGAGTGGAGGAGAGGAAGAAGAGAGGAAGGGAAAGGGAAAAGCTAAGGCAAGAAGAAGACCCCATCCAGTCACAAGACCCTCTTTTATAATCATCCCATGAATATGAAGAGGTTTATGTCTCTTTGGCTTCCCAATAAAGAGCACATCTTTTTATGTGGCTCTTTATCATTTCCCATGCAAGAAAAGAATCTTTTCATCCAATGAAAATAGAATTTTCTCTTTCCTCCATGCAACTCCGACCGGGCCTCTCGGGCTTCCGACTCGGTCTCCCGACCAAGTCTCCCGAGTGCCGAGCTCCCGACCCAGTCTGCCGAGCTCCGACCCAGTCTGCTGAGTGCCGACTCGGTCCGCCGAGTTCCGACTCGGTCCGTCGAGCTCCGACTCGGCCCGGCGAGCTCCGACTCGGCCCGGCGAGCTCCGACTCGGCCCGCCGAGCTCCGACTCGGCCCGCCGAGCTCCGACTCGGCCCGCCGAGCTCCGACTCGGCCCGCCGAGCTCTGACTCGGCCCGCCGAGCTCCGACTCGGCCCGCCGAGCTCCGACACGGCCCGCCGAGCTCCGACTCGGCCTGCCTGTTAGTATTATGAGAGAAGTGTCCTAAGGCAATCGCCTTATGATTGTAAACATTTATTTTAATAAATTAAAATTCACTATTTGAGTATACATGTTTGTGTATTTGATTGGGATCTTCAACTCATCTACTGAATGTCCGCAATACAATTCACAGCATAAGAGAATTTGTGATGAGATCACAACTAGTGATTATCTCTACATGTGCAATTGTGAAGTATTGAAAATATCCCTAGTCGATGAATTGATAAAAACGGACAGTATCAATTCTGTTGAGACTAGCATGGGTTATTCTCTATTCAGCTGAGTCTCACTGGCTGGTGACATTGGGATGTCCGGAGATACACATGGATGCTAGTTAAGGGAACTAGTTCATTGGAGTGACTAGCTGTAAAACTTCATATGGTAATCTATATAGATATGTCAGTTAAGTTCTTACTGCAGCTTAAGTGCGATGTTCCTTTGACTTGCGGTGTTCAAGTCATCTTGGTCATGGAGACTTATACTTTAACATCTTAAGCAAGCATCTCCAAGGAGGTGTGGACCCAGGATGATTGGGTATAAGCCGAAGTGCCCGAAGATGTTTGAACAGCCTACAAAGGATTCACCACTCCTTGCGAGGAGATGTATACCCAGGCCTATCGTCGGATTGTTACTCAAAGCCTCTGGCCAGAGCATGTCATGTTTAGAGTATGAGTCTCTTAAATACATGAGAGTAATTAGAAATCCAAAGGACGAGAAAGACACTACTTGGGCTAGGTGTGACGTAGTCAGCCTAGTGGGGACTGACACACACAGACCATGTCCTGAACCAAGTGGGTATAAGATGGTGAAGGGAATGGGGCACGATTCATTAGAGCTGCTGAAGGGTTTCAGAATAACTTCTGAGGTCAACCGTTGATCTTTCGATTAATTGGGGGTCATGATGTACTACTAGGTGCCACTCATGATCGTTCTATAATTAGTTGATTATAGACGACCAACATAAATCGAAAGCCTATTTAGTCACACGCACTACGAGTAATCCGAGGGATTTAAAACGAGTTAAAAATTGGATTTTTCGATCAAGAGAAATAAGTCGAATCTGAGTTAATCAGAGGCGCAACGGAAGCTAAAAATGGCTAAGTCTTTTGAAGGCTTATTGGGCGAATTAAATGAGTTTAATTTGCGATGGGTTCGGCTCGGTTTGGCCGGCCACAATAATGGGGAGAAATCAATTTATTTGGTTTAATTAATAAAATAAATCTAGCGCGATTTGTTTTATAAATTATGGATAAATAAATTTGTATAAAGAAATTTATAGAAATTTATTCTTTTTATGGAAATTAAAATAATCCATAGAATGGTTTATTTTAATTTTATAAAATCAATTATGAATTGATTTTTCCATAATAAGAAATTTTATAATTTTCTTGTAAAATTTATTCCATAATAAAAGGAGAGATCTATTTGTTTTATTATAAAGTTAGTTATAATAAAACTTGGCTTAAACAGAATAATTCATAAGAAAATTTATAGGATAAATTTCTTATGAAAAATTTCGTTAAAAGAGAGACTTGGCAAGGGAGAAACTACTATATAAAGGAACCAAAGGCAAGCCTTGAATTCCTAATTGAGTAATCAAGAGATTAACTCTCTCCCTCTCTCTCTCTTATTCTCCTTCCCACCTAGGGCCGGCGCCTCCCTTTGCTCATCCTAGGGCCGGCGCCTCCTCCACCTAGGGCCGGCGCCTCCTCCTCCTAGGGCCGGCGCACCTTGATCCCCAAGAGTTGGCGTGAGCAACCTCCATCAAGAAGGAGCCAAAGAAGAAGAAGAAGAAGCGAGTCGCATCTCCTTCCTTCCCGGAATTTAGATTCCGTTTCTTGGTGGTTAGTTTTCTTTCTTCTCTCTTGATCTTCTAGTTGTGCCTTTAGAGAATCTAGTAGTTCTCGTCGGCACAAAACTCGTGACTTTGCGAAGTCATCCCGAAGAGAACTCGGCGTGGACGCGAATAGAGGCGGAGCTTCCAAGGGACGCTACGGTTGGATCTCGTCCCTTTCTTCGAGTTACGCGAGGTACAAAGTAAATTAGTTTACTTTTCCGTAAAGTTTTAATTTATGATCATGTCCACACATCATAAGGTTGCATGCTAGATACGTGGTTGAAAATAATTTAAGAAATTATTTATGCTAATTCTTCCGCTGCACGTAAATATTTTAAAATTTACGAACCCGTATCCTTGTCAACATACACCCGGTCCCAACAAGTGGTATCAGAGCCGGTTAGTGTTCGACATAATCATATAATTGTTTTGCGGAAAACTTTGTCATAATCTCAATTTTGGAAAAAATTTTCAATTATGGAAATTTTCCAATTATTATAAGTTTTAGATTTAGGAATTTCAAAGTTTGGAAATCCTCATGAAATTTCGCAAACGTTTGAAATATCCTAGTTTCTGAAATTTTATGATAATTGTGAAAACTTCCCATCTTTGGAAACTTTCCAATTTTGGAAATTTTCTGTTTTAGAAATTTTCAATTTTAGAAATATGTAAGTTTTCTTTGTACCAAAAACTTACAATTATTCTGAAAACCTATTATGAAATCTCGCAATTTTGGGCACTTTCTTTCAAGAAAGTCTAGACAAATTTATGGACAATTAATTGACAATTAAATTTGAATTGGTTTTTAAATTGACAACAAAATTCTTTATTTTGGATTGAGCCTCGGGGAGCCGTCCAATTTAAAGTTAGTTGTTGTAATTTAATTTCCCAATTTTAAATGAAATTGTCATGTTTAATTTGGTTACGCTTCCGAAGCGGACCAAATTGGATTTACGACAAATTACTTTTCTTTGGGTATCTGAGCCTCGGGGAGCCACCCTTAGAAAATGATTTGTTGTAATTAATTAAATCCATGAATAAAATATGATTTAAGAGGTGATGCTCTTACATATTGTTGTCTCCAAAATTAATTAGGAAAATGGTTTCCTATAGAGTTTCTTAAATGAGATTTTCATGAAAATAATATGTGGTTGAATTAAGGGAATTGTCTCTTAATTTAATAAGATTTGATTTAGAGAAATCAAAGTCTTAAACATATTATTTCCGAAATTGATTATGACAATTTAGGAAATTGTTTCCCAAAACAATTCCTTTAATAAAGTATGAAATTAGAATTAGGAAATTAAGTCACATACATACTTTATTAAGGAAATCGTTAGTCATGACATAATTATATGTCATAAATGTGCTTATAAAAGAAAGGATGAGACCCAAAACCCCTTACAAAATATTAAGGCCAACACCTTCCATTAATATGGTTAGAATCGGAGTTTTGTTTCTCGTTTGGGTTGATGGACACATCCATGCCCGGCTTGAACCTCAACATGTTCAAACCATGGAATTAGTTTACGAATAATATAGTTGGAGTCAGAGGTCAATCCTTAGTTTTGGTTGTTGGACACATCCAAGCCTGACTAAACGGTTGAATGAGCTCCAACCATATTAAAACTATTTCTTGATTAATGGGTCAGCTTTAAGCTTGGAGCATCGATTTGTTGTGCCACAGCCAAGGTCGATGCAAAGAGAGGAGCAGTTGGGTGCTATGTATAATGTCGCATACTTGTTAATGAGTTAACAACCCAATGATTTATGCAAACATTCAATTAGTTGATAGCATAAAGTGATAGTTACATATATGTGATATGTAATCGGTATAATTACCTACCTTCATAGCTAAGAATAACTTGATGGCCACAGCCATGGTTGTTCTTATCTATGGTTGGATATCAACCTATTTGGAGATGTTCCTACAATCTCCCGAATTGATAAAAAGGGTTATTCAATTTGAAAATAAATAGGATTTTTAATTAATGTATATTGATACATTCGTTATCATTCTTCTCACATAAACTCAATTTGTATTTCTAGGTTAATCACTCGATCATGTCTTCTCTAAACTTGCGTTCCATTTTGGACACCAATAAACTGACTGGGCCAAACTTCATGGACTGGCTTCGAAACCTGAGGATAGTCCTCAAGGCAGAGAAGCTTGCATATGTCCTTGAAGATTAACTTCCCAACCATCCTCCAGAAGGTGCAACTCCAGACCAGCTAATGGCCTATCAGAAACATGTGACCGATTCTGAACTTGCGAGTTGCATCATGCTAGCCTCTATGATCCTGAGCTGCAAAAGCAGCATGAGCATATGGATGCTTATACCATCATCTTCCATCTTCATGAGTTGTTCGAAGAGCAGGCGAGATCCGAAAGGTTCGAAGTCTCCAGACTCCTCTTCACCACTAAGATGCAGGAAGGCACTTCTGTCTCGCAGTTTGTGTTAAAGATGTTGGGGTACATTGAGCGACTGAGCACACTCGGTTTTGCAATGGATCATGAACTAAGTATTGACTTAATTCTGAATTGTTTGCCCAAAAGTTATTCACAATTTGTGATGAACTATCGGATGAACAAACTAGAGACTACCATTCCTGAGTTGCTCAACCTGCTGAAGACTGTGGAGCCTTCTGTAAAGCCGGATCAAAAGACGGTACTGTTAGTTGGTTCCTCGAAGAAAGGTTCTAAGAGGAAGGCCAAAGAACAGAATAAAGGGAAGAAGAAAAAGGCCAAAAAGACTGAAAAGAAACCAAAAGGAACTTGCCATCATTGTGGCAAGGAGGGTCACTGGCGAAGAAACTACAAGATTTATCTTGAGTCCTTGAAGAATAAGGCATCCGATGCCCCATCCTCTTCAGGTATCTTCGTTATTGAATGTCACTCTATTTCCTCAAATACCTGGGTACTTGATACTGGGTGTAGCTCACATATATGTAATGACATACAGGGGCTAAGGAATAGAAGAAAACTCGTCAAAGGAGAAGCAAATTTGCGAGTTGGAAATGGAGCAAAGATTGCTGCTGTTGCCATCGGAACATATTTGCTAAAGCTCCCCACTGGACGTGTCTTAGAATTGGATAATTGTTATTTTGTTCCTTCGTTAATAAAGAACATTGTATCTATTTCATGTTTGAATGAAAAGGGTTATCATTTAACTTTTAGTAACAATTGTTGTTACATAACTTTAAATGACGTTCTTTATGGGAATGGAACTTTGTGCAATGGTATCTACACGTTAGATTTATCCGGTGACGTTTTCAATATCGAAGTTAGCAACAAACGTGCTCGAATAGATAATCGAATAGACTCCTACACTTGGCATTGCCGTCTTGGCCATGTAAGTAAGAAACGCATGACCGAATTACACCGATGTGGAATTCTGGAATCATTTGAACCCGGTTCATTTGATACATGCGAATCATGCTTAAAAGGCAAGATGACCAAATTACCCTTTTCTGGAAAAGGTAATCCAGTGGGAGAATTGCTTGGTCTAATACATACTGATGTATGTGGACCAATGTCAACTCTTGCACAAGGAGGCTATAGCTACTTCATCACCTTTATCGATGATCACTCACGATTCGGGTATGTGTTCTTGATGAAACACAAATCTGAAGCTTTTGAGAAATTCAAAGAGTTCAGAAATGAAGTAGAGAAATAGCTTGGCAAAAGTATTAAGATACTTCGATCCGATCGAGGTGGTGAATACTTAAGTCAAGAGTTTCAAGATTATCTTAGGGACAATGGGATATTGTCCCAATGGACTCCGCCATATACACCACAGCATAATGGTGTATCTGAGAGGCGCAACCGAACCTTAATGGACATGGTTAGGTCGATGATGAATCATGCAACTCTTCCAAAATCCTTTTGGGGCTATGCACTTAAGACAGCTGTTTACTTGCTAAACAGAGTCCCGACCAAGGTAGTCTCTACTACTCCATATGAGACATGGAATAGTAAGAAACCTCACTTAACTCACCTTAAGATATGGGGTTGTCCTGCTTATGTGAAGCGGACTATATCAGACAAATTGGAAGTTAAGTCTGATAAATGTCTATTTATTGGATACCCTAAGGAAACGAAAGGTTACCAATTCTATCATCCCTTGGAACAAAAGGTGTTTATTTCAAGGCATGCTGTATTTCTGGGAAAAGAATTTCTTTTACAAGAAAACAGTGGGAGGAACTTGATGAAGTTCAAGAAACTCCAATAGACATTACAGAGACACCCAGTCTAGACCCACAACCAATAACTCATAATGATGAGCTATCAGTTGAACCTAAAACAACACTACCTCTTCGTAGATCTGATAGAACACGCAATATTCCAGAGAGATAAGGATTTCTCATAAGCGAATCGAATGACGTGTTACTCATAAGCGATGACAAATCTATCAGTTATGAAGATGTTCTGAAAAGTTCAGAAAGGGACAAATGGCTTGAAGCCATGAAGTCGGAAATGGATTCCATGTACGAAAATCAAGTATGGGACTTGGTTAACCCACCTGAAGGGATTAAGCCCATAGGGTGCAAGAGGGTTTTCAAGAAGAAAACCGACATGGAAGGTAATTATGCTTAAATCCATTCGGATGCTCCTAGCCATAGCAGCTCATTATGATTATGAGATATGACAAATGGATGTGAAAACAGCTTTCCTTAATGGAAACCTGCTTGAGGATGTATACATGATACATCCTGAAGGTTTCACATCGGTTGATAAAACCAAAGTATGCAAGCTTCAACGATCCATATATGGACTGAAGCAAGCATCTAGGAGCTGGAACATCCGTTTTGATGAGACAATCGAAGAGTTTGATTTCTCACAAAATCCTGACGAACCTTGTGTGTTCAAGAAGGTTAGTGGGAGTGCAGTCGTATTCCTAGTATTATATGTCGATGACATATTACTTATAGGAAACGATATATCAGTCTTACAATCAGTTAAAATTTGGTTGTCCAAAACTTTCTCCATGAAAGACCTAGGAGAAGCAACCTATATCCTTGGGATTAGAATCTATAGAGATAGATCAAAACGGTTGCTTGGTCTTTCGCAGTCTACGTATATAAACCGAGTGCTAAAAAGGTTTAGCATGTCGGAATCCAAGAAAGGTTACCTTCCCATCAGGCATGGGATCAACCTTTCAAAGTCTATGTGTCCGCGCACAGAAGACGAGAGGATTTGCATGAATAAGATTCCTTATGCATCCGCGATAGGATCTATCATGTATGCTATGTTATGTACAAGGCCCGATGTATCGTATGCTTTGAGCGTCACAAGTAGATACCAGTCAGATCCAGGAATGGATCATTGGGCGACTGTCAAGACAATCCTTAAGTACTTAAGAAGAACTAAGGATGTGTTCCTAATATATGGAGAAGGAGATATGGTAATACGTGGGTATACAGATGCCAGTTTCCAGACAGATAAGGATGACTCCAAATCTCAGTCTTGATACGTATTTACTTTGAATGGAGGCGCAATAAGTTGGAAGAGTTCCAAACAAGACACCGTAGCGGATTCTACCACGGAAGCAGTCTGGATCAAGAAGTTTGTCTCAAAACTTGGTGAGGTTCCAACCATTGATGAAGCAATACCGGTTTATTGCGACAACAATGGAGCTATTGCACAAGCAAAGGAACCAAGGTCTCATCAGCGATCCAAACACGTGCTTCGCCGCTATCATCTGATCAGAGAGATTATAAGTAGGAATGATATACAAATTGAGAAAATTCCCACTGAAAGGAATTTAGCGGATCCTTTAACTAAGGCCTTGCCTCAGAGCAAGTTTGAGGGTCATGTTAGAGCCTGTGGTATTGGATACCGTAGCGATTGACATTAGGCCAAGTGGGAGTTTGTTAGTATTATGAGAGAAGTGTCCTAAGGCAATCGCCTTATGATTGTAAACATTTATTTTAATAAATTAAAATTCACTATTTGAGTATACATGTTTGTGTATTTGATTGGGATCTTAAACTCATCTACTGAATGTCCGCAATACAATTCACACATAAGAAATTTGTGATGAGATCACAACTAGTGATTATCTCTACATGTGCAATTGTGAAGTATTGAAAATATCCCTAGTCGATGAATTGAAAAAACGGACACTATCAATTCTGTTGAGACTAGCATGGGTTATTCTCTATTCAGCTGATTCTCACTGGCTGGTGACATTGGGATGTCCGGAGATAAACATGGATGCTAGTTAAGGGAACTAGTTCATTGGAGTGACTAGCTGTAAAACTTCATATGGTAATCTATATAGATATGTCAGTTAAGTTCTTACTGCAGCTTAAGTGCGATGTTCCTTTGACTTGCGGTGTTCAAGTCATCTTGGTCATGGAGACTTATACTTTAACATCTTAAGCAAGCATCTCCAAGGAGGTGTGGACCCAGGATGATTGGGTATAAGCCGAAGTGCCCGAAGATGTTTGAACAGCCTACAAAGGATTCACCACTCCTTGCGAGGAGATGTATACCCAGGCCTATCGTCGGATTGTTACTCAAAGCCTCTGGCCAGAGCATGTCATGTTTAGAGTATGAGTCTCTTAAATACATGAGAGTAATTAGAAATCCAAAGGACGAGAAAGACACTACTTGGGCTAGGTGTGACGTAGTCAGCCTAGTGGGGACTGACACACACAGACCATGTCCTGAACCAAGTGGGTATAAGATGGTGAAGGGAATGGGGCACGATTCATTAGAGCTGCTGAAGGGTTTCAGAATACTTCTGAGGTCAACCGTTGATCTTTCGATTAATTGGGGGTCATGATGTACTACTAGGTGCCACTCATGATCGTTCTATAATTAGTTGATTATAGACGACCAACATAAATCGAAAGCCTATTTAGTCACACGCACTACGAGTAATCCGAGGGATTTAAAACGAGTTGAAAGTTGGATTTTCCGATCATGAGAAATAAGTCGAATCTGAGTTAATCAGAGGCGCAATGGAAGCTAAAAATGGCTAAGTCTTTTGAAGCTTATTGGGCGAATTAAATGAGTTTAATTTCGATGGGTTCGGCTCGT
>JAGFNQ010007492.1:0-15169 GCA_024364735.1 Boesenbergia rotunda
TGATTGTTGTTATGTACCTGCACTTACTAAGAACATAATTTCTGTTTCTTGTCTAGACAAGAAAGGCTTCTCATTTATAATTAAGAACAAATGTTGTTCAGTCTATTTAAATGAAATGTTCTATTGTAGTGCAGATCTTATCAACGGACTCTACATTCTAGACTTAGAACGCCCTATCTATAATGTAAGTACCAAGAGGTTGAGATCAAATGAGTTGAACCCAACCTATCTCTGGCACTGTCGCTTAGGCCACATAAATGAGAGTCGCTTGTCCCAGCTCCATAAGGATGGATTGCTGGATTCATTTGATTTTGAATCATATGAGACATGCGAGTCATGCCTTCTAGGCAAGATGACTAAGACTCCCTTTAGTGGACATAGCGAGAGGGCAACAGATTTGTTAGGACTCATACATTCTGATGTATGTGGCCCTTTCCAATGTTTGGCTGCTCGAGGTGGTTATAGATACTTCATCACATTTACTGATGATTTCAGTAGATATGGTTATGTGTACTTGATGACACATAAGTCCGAGTCCTTTGAAAAGTTCAAAGAATTCAGAAATGAAGTACAAAACCAACTCGACAAGAGTATTAAAATACTTCGATCAGATCGAGGTGGAGAATACTTGAGCCATGAGTTTCGTGACTATTTAGCTGAGTGTGGGATTCTATCTCAACTCACTCCTCCTGGGACACCACAGTGGAATGGTGTATCCGAAAGGAGGAATCGTACCTTATTAGATATGGTACGATCTATGATGAGTCACGCAGATCTTCCTATATCCTTTTGGGGATATGCTCTAGACACGGCAACGTTCATACTTAACCGTGTTACATCAAAGGCGGTCATGAAGACACCATATACGATATGGACTGGGAGGAGTCCCAAGATATCTTTCATGAGAGTTTGGGGTTGTGAGGCTTACGTTAGACGTCAAGTCTCAGACAAACTGGGACCCAAGTTCGATAAGTGCTATTTCGTGGGATATCCCAAGGAAACTAAGGGATATTACTTCTACATTCCCAGTCAGCACAAAGTGTTTGTTGCTAAGACTGGGGTCTTTCTAGAAAGGGACTTTGTTTCTAGAAAGACTAGTGGGAGTTCGTTTGATCTTGAAGAAGTTCAAGACAACGACCATAGCACTGAGCCCTTGATGGATACTGAATAGGAACTACAAGAAGTTGTGGATGAGATTGTTACACAAGAAGTTGTGGAACAACAACCTGTTCAGGTAGACCTACCTCTTCGCAGGTCTGATAGGGTACGTCGTCAGCCTGAGAGATATTCATTTCTCTTGCCTGACCATGATGACGTTATGATCATTGAGAATGAGCCTACCACCTATCAGGAAGCTGTGATGAGCCCAGATTCTGAGTCATGGCTGGAAGCCATGAGATCCGAAATGGAATCCATGTACACTAACCAAGTTTGGACCTTGGTTGATCCACCTGAAGGGGTCAAACCCATTGGGTGTAAGTGGGTCTTTAAGAGAAAGCCTAACATGGATGGACTTACTCATACCTATAAGGGTAGACTGGTAGCTAAAGGTTTCAAGCAAATTCATGGTATTGACTATGATGAAACTTTTTCTCCAGTAGCGATGTTTAAGTCCATTCGGATCATGCTTGCTATTGCAGCCTACCACGATTATGAGATCTGGCAGATGGATGTCAAGACAGCGTTTCTGAATGGAAACCTCCTCGAGGATGTGTACATGACACAGCCTGAGGGTTTTGTAGATCCACAGCATACTGGCAGAGTATGCAAGCTGCATAGGGCCATTTATGGTCTAAAGCAAGCTTCTCGGAGCTGGAATCTTCGATTCGATGATGCGATCAAATAGTTTGGTTTCATCAAGAACGAAGATGAACCTTGTGTCTACAAGATGGTTAGTGTGAGCACAGTAGTCTTCCTAGTCTTGTATGTGGATGACATACTACTCATTGGGAACAACATCCCTTCGCTACAGTCTGTGAAGACTTGGTTGGGGACTTGTTTCGCAATGAAGGACTTAGGTGAAGCAGCCTTCATTCTTGGCATTAAGATCTATAGAGATAGATCTAAGAGATTGCTTGGCCTAAGTCAGAGTACATACATCGATACGGTATTACACCGTTTTGCCATGCAGAATTCCAAGAAGGGAAATCTGCCAATGTCACATGGCGTGAGTCTTTCGAAGACTCAAGGTCCCTCTTCTAGAGAGGAGAGAGACCGCATGAGCAAGATCCCTTATGCCTCAGCCATAGGATCTATCATGTATGCCATGTTATGTACTCGTCCTGATGTCTCGTATGCTTTGAGCATGACGAGCAGATACCAGTCAGATCCAGGTGAACGTCACTGGATAGCAGTCAAGAATATTCTTAAGTACTTGAGAAGGACTAAAGAATATTTCTTGATATTTGGAGGCGATGAGCATCTAGTTGTAAAGGGTTACACTGATGCCAGCTTCCAAACCGACCAGGATGATTACAGATCGCAGTCAGGGTTCGTGTTTTGCTTGAATGGCGGAGCTGTGAGCTGGAAGAGTTCGAAGCAGGATACAGTTGCAGATTCTACAATAGAAGCTGAGTATATTGCTGCATCAGAGGCAGCAAAGGAGGCAGTTTGGATCCGCAAGTTCATCACTGACCTTGGGGTGGTTCCCAGCATATCTGATCCCGTAGAGCTCTATTGTGACAACAATGGAGCTATTGCGCAGGCTAAGGAACCTCGCTCACACCAGCGGACCAAACACATACTACGGCGATTCCATCTCATTCGAGAGATCATCGATCGAGGAGATGTGAAGATTTGCAGAGTACCCACAGAGGCTAACGTCGCAGATCCCTTGACCAAGGCTTTGGCACAGATGAAGCATGATGGTCACACTAGGTCATTGGGTATTAGATACTACAGCGATTGGCACTAGTGCTAGTGGGAGATTGTTAGTGAGAGCTCTAGAGCCAATCATATAATGATTACTTTTTGGACTCATTGTATCATATTCTTGTATATATATTTCTTATATATAAAGGCATTTCTTATGGTTATTGTACTTATGTGTATTGGTGCCAAATAACTTAGTATAATAACGTCCTTGAGTAGAAGGTTCTTATCTATATCAATCGATTAGTTGAATCGATAGTGAGATGATATAGAGAACACTACTCTTAATTATTCCTAGTCAAGTATTAACATTCAAGGACAATGTTAATGCATAGAGACTAGCATGTAGGTCAACATGATGACTTGATCTCACAAGTCATGGATATGAGATATCAAGTTGACACATGGGTATACATTAGAGAATGTATACTGAATGGCCCGCCATGAGAAAGTATCATGGATCGTTATATGAGTGTCATTTACTTTCTCATGTGACTATTAGTATGACTATTAGTCCTTAGACCTGAAGTCACCATAGTTCCCTACATAAGGAGTTATGTACTTTGGTTTCGTCAAACGTCACCCGTAACTGGGTGGACTATAAAGGCGATTACTGGGTATGTAACAAATTATGCGGAGGGATGTGAGTGATGTAGATGGGATCTATCCCTCCTATATGACGGGAGAGATATCATAGTCTTGATAGAGTGAGATCACTAAGTGCATGACCATGCCCAAATAAGGCAATATGAGATATTAAACTTATTTGATTATAGTGAGTCTACTTGGAGTTCAAGACACATAGATTGATTTGAGGATGACACGGTCTATGCCTCATGAAAGATCAATCTAGATATCGAGGATAGAAGGACGTTGTCACATATTGTGATGGTCACAATTATTAGTAACAATGGTGATGTTGGATCTCGACATTCTTGTAACTTGGGTAGCATTGATGTGTTGCTAGATACCTCTCATTGCTTATGTCCTTAAATAGGTTTAAGGGCATTGCCAACGTTACAAGAACCTATAGGGTCACACACATAGAGCAATAGATGGAGAATAAGTCCATATGATGGACCGAGAGTAATGAAATCAAAGTTTGACTTTGGCTAAATATGGAAAGTCCATAAAAGGCAAGTTTGACTTGACTCAAATTAGACAACTTGAGTTGGACTCGAGTTTGATCCAAGTGTTGGATGAATCTAATCATGGGAGAATAATGAAGTCAAAGTTTGACTTTGGCTAAATATGGAAAGTCCATAAAAGGCAAGTTTGACTTGACTCAAATTAGACAACTTGAGTTGGACTCGAGTTTGATCCAAGTGTTGGATGAATCTAATCATGGGAGAATAATGAAGTCAAAGTTTGACTTTGGCTAAATATGGAAAGTCCATAAGAGGCAAGTTTGACTTGACTCAAGCCACATCACCTTGACTTGACCAAGTGATGACTTGGCATCATCATCAAGGCTAAGTAACCTCCCCATTTGAATTTTGAATTCAAATGAGGGGTTACCTAATATGGTGGCTGGCCACTTAATGGCCAATAATGGCCATTAAGTGGCCTGCCACTTATACACACAATATGAGGTTTTTGTGTGTGATTGATTTTTCTCCCAACTTAGTTTTTGGTTTTTGCTCTCCCTCTCCTCTCTTGTGGCCGAGACCCCAAGCAAGTGCTAGCACACTTTTGGGCTCTCCTCTCCACTCTCTTGCTTGTGTGGATACTTCTAGAGGGTTGCTACTTTGCATCCTTGAGATCCGACACCAACCGAGGAGCGAGCGGGAATTGCGGGGCACGCATCGAAGGTAGTTTTCTCTTCTCTAATAGATCTAGGTTGTAGATCGGTTTTTGAAGCATGTAAACGAGCACTCGTAAATTTTCGAAATGGTTTTCTTCGCTCGGATCCTTTCTATTGGGGCTTTCGGGGTTTCCGCGACGCGAAAAAGCGGTTTTCGTGGCCCGAAAAACCCTACAAACTCTCCCAAGAGATACTCGCCACCACGATCTGATCATAGCGTCTTGATACTTTTACCTTGATGTTTCTCCATATCAACCTTGAATTCTTTGAACTTATCAAAACATTCAGACATGCAACGCATCAAGTAAATGTACCCATACCTTGAATAATCGTCTATGAAGGAGACAAAGTATTCAAAGCCAACTCTAGCCTGGATAGGCATAGGACCACACAAATCAGAATAAACCAATTCTAACACATCTTTGGCATTATACCCCTTGTCCTTGAAAGGCCTCTTGGTCATCTTACCTTTCAAAAATGATTCACAGGTTGGGAAGTCTTTCACCACCAATGAACCCAATGACCCATCAGCTATCAACCTTTGAATCCTACTAAGGTTAATATGGCCAAGTCTTAGATGCCAAAGATATGTTTGGTTCATCTTAGAAGGTTCCTTTCTCGTATTTTGGTTAGATGATGAGCTATTAACTTCTATTTGCATCGTGGAAGATTTTGGTTATAAAATATACAAATTGCCTACTAATTTACCTGAATAGATAATCTTTCTATTCCTTTCTATAATAACACGGTCATTAAAAGCAATAGAATATCCATCCTTTATTATTTTAGAAACTGACACAAGGTTCTTTCTAAAACTAGGTACATAAAGGCATTTTATTAAAACCAAAACATTATTCCTCTCAAAAGACAAATAAAATTCTCCCATTGCAATAGCCGCCACCTCCGTAGCATTACCCATGTAGATGGTAATCTCTTCATCAGCTAGTCGTCAGGATTCCTAGAACCGCTGTAAAGAATTACAGACATGATCAGTGGCTCCCATATCTACACACCTGGTACCGGTAGATAATACCGCTAATATGTTTCAACGAATAAAGAAAAAGATATACCTGAATTATTTTTCTGACAGCGGGGGCAGTATGCCTTTAAATGTCCAAACTGCTTGCACGTGTAGCACTTGCCTTTTGGCTTCTTCACGCCATCTTGAGGTCCCTGTAAGCCAGCCACTTTCATTGCCCCAGCTTGTTTCTTCTTCTTCTTTCCTTTTGGTTTAGATGTAGAAACCTCTTGAGCAATGAAAGTATGTGTACTATGAGAAGAAAACCCTTCTACCACCTGGAGTTCTACCAATGAATATATACATTTGTTCCTATTGTTGCTTAGACGAAGCTACATAAAACTCTTTAGTAGAGATTGGAGAATAATATCGACCTAGGTTTCTCCATCGATTTCTGCTCCAAGGATTTTCATCTCATTTAACTGAGCCATCATTTTGAGAACATGTTCCCTCACGGGCATACCCTCAACCATGGTGGTCATTATCAAGCTCCTCATGGCCTCTTGCCTAGCGGCCCGATTATGATGTCCGAAGAGTTCTTTGAGATTGGATATTATATCACTGGTAGTGGAAGAAGCCTGATGTTGATGACACTGTGCCATCTCGTCTGCTTTTATCCACTGCCTAAAACATTCCTTCTCCTCTTCATCATAATTCATGCTAGGCTTTTCAACACAGAACTCGAAAAGCACACAATTGGATTCCTCGGCAGTTGAGACAAAGTCCAGGTTTAGTTCCCAATCATTATTGTTAGGGGCATTAAGTTGGTTTTCTCTTAGAATCAAATCAACTGGGTCTAAATCCGTTTTGAAAATACCTGAGAATCACAACAATCACACAATTTAGATTTCAAAAAATAATGATTCCTCAAAATAATAAATTTGAAATCAACCAACACATCAAAACACCGAGGATTTCGCATGCCATGATAGTGTGCACGTATACGAATTCTACATCTGTAAGAGGAGGATTTACTCATTAATTTTATTATATTGTCACCCTAACTTTTTGACAAATAAAATTAATAGTTGGTCCTCTTCAGCGCTACAAATAATAGCAGTGACTCCGATGGGGAGGATACTATTATTTGCATCTAAGTGTTTACCATTACACGATACTAAGAAAATTATTTTAAATTATGTGTTGTCTGATGGGGAAAATGACATGCTTTTCAATAACTTTCTATAATCATGCCTAACCCAGTGATCCACAGAACAAGCCCATCCGATGGGGAGGAAGGCACTCAGAGCCGACACACAGGCTTTTTCGCATCACTTGTCAAATTAGTAACGGAGACTGCGGGACCCTTAGGGTCCCTGTCCTACTTAGTTATTTATAATGAGGAATTTTCATGCACACACGACAAGCACATAAACTAAAACAATAAATAAGAAAATTTCTAAATTTTTCCAACTATCATGGATTTAGTCTCCAATGCACCTCCAGTCGTGTCGCCACCTTGTCCGCTCCTCCCTACACCATGCACAAGCCACCATTGAAGGGATCTCCGAGCCGAGATGAAAAGATATTTATTTACATCCATCGATCCTATACTCCACAAAGGAGTGTACATAAAATATAGATCGAAAGTAAATAAAAGCGTGGCTAAACAAGTACCATATTTAATTACAAAAATTAAATATTAATTTAGCCTCGTCAACCCCAAGGATTCAAATAATTACAACCATTCACATACACACATTATTTAAACCATAATAGTTGGAATCTCGTGCCTACAACCAATGAGTTAGCCTATGCACATCCTACTATTATTCGGCAAAAATAAAATACATGATAAAGTACAAAATGTAACCGAATCCAAAAACACAAAATCGGAAACCTCAGCTTTGATATCAGTTGTTGGTAGCTTGGCAGGTTTGCTAAGCGAATACGGGGTCATCCATGGGAAACCTCTCCATGTCCATGGATTAAAAAATTTAATCTGAATGGAGACCTATCTCCCAAATGACCATCTCGTCGCCGTACTAATTCATCCAAGCTACAACTTCGCTAAACATGATGTTCAAGCCTTATAACTCGCCTAACCAATAAGTCCCAGAAAAGATGACGAGTGGATTGCCGATTTTTGTGTTTATCATCGGGGTCCACAACACATAATTATCACAATTAATTAACATGATAATTAATTATGCCACATAAAATAATAGAATTCAAAGGAACCATGGGAGAAGTTTATACCTCTTGTTACATCTTGATCTTCTATTGTATGACCCTCCCTTCTTAGACATCGTGTGGGCAACGATCTACCAAGAACCGAAGTCACCAAGGCCTTCCAATATCACCTTCTCCTACCCTCTTCCACGCGCTAACAAACCCTAGGCTCTTGGGTTTCTGCCAGGCACCACTTCCACCACCTCCTTGCCCTACTGGCCACCTCCAAGCTCCAAGGTGCGCCGGCCACAAGGGTGCTAAGATGAAGAAGGAAAGGAAGATGAAGGAGTAGGAGAGGAAGAAGAAGAGCACTCCTTCTTCCTTAAAACCCAAGCCATTGGCCTCTTCTCCCTTTCTTGCACGTCACTAGCCACCTTGCTCCAAGGTGGCACCGTTTTCTCCCTCCCAAGCTTGCTGCCGAAACTTCCAAGGGAGAAGAGAAGAAAAGGATAAAGAGGAGAAGAAGAAAGCCAAGGGTTTGATGATTAATTGGATGCCTTGGTTTCCTGACACCATGGGGTATTTATAGGGATATAATGGGAAACATGAGGAGGAGTTGGGTCTTGGCCACCTAATGCATCAAGGCCCGATCCATTAATGAGGAACCATTCCACTAAAGGCTCTTTCATTGAACTACCTCAACAACCCCCATATTTACATACGGGCTCCACCTATTATGAGTATAATTTCTCCCCATGTTTAAGATATCCAATGCCCGTTGATTAATTTAAATTACTGACAATTTTAATTAATCAACATCTAACTCCTTGATTAGTACCATTCATCCTAATCATCATGTTGGACTAAGTCCACCTGAAGGATTTAACATGATAAACCTTATGAGCTCATCAAAGGGGCACCATCATCCCGACTCACCAGGATACAGTTTTCATCTATAATCAATGGCACACTATGTAAATAATATTATTTTTCAATTTATCGGGCCTATCGATTTAACAGAATAAATCTCGCCCATTGGTAAATCAAAGAAATAAATACTAAGTACATGTGTCGGTTATTATATCGGGATTCAGAGTATGTACTCCAAAATAAACTGAGGTCTGATCCAATTATAAAGTTAGTATAAATTGGATTACCTCTATGTCAGTCCTGCTCAATGCACACAATGTGTACTAGTCTAATTCTATGGTCACGATAAACTATCACTAAATTACACTACAGCCATCCCGATGGTTTGTCCAATTTCATTTCAGTTGTGATCCTCTACTTGCAGGTGGACTTGGTCTGACATGATGATAATGTTGAGTGGTACTACTTATGAAGTTTGATATTAATTAATTAAATTGTCAGAATTTTAATTAATTAATGGACATTCGATATCTTAAACACGGAAAAATTTTGTATTCATAATAGGTGGAGCCCATATTTAAATATGGGGGTTGGTGAGGTAGATCAATGGTGATCCTTTAGTGGAATGAATCATCATTAATGGATTGGGCTTTGATCCATTGGGTGTCCAAGACCCAACCCCTCCTCATGGTCCCTATTGTAGCCTATATATACCTCATGGAGTCATGAGACCAAGAGATCCAACATACCAAGAGAACCCTAAGCCTCTTCTCTCTTCCTCTTTCTCTCCCTTCTCTCTCCTAAGGCACACCGACGGTAGGAAAGAAAGGAAGAAATTTTGCTTCCTTTCTTCTCCTTTTCTTCCCTTCTTCTAGCCCTCTTGGTGGACGACGATCATAAGGATATGGAGGAGTTCTTCTCTTCCTTTTGTGGCTCATGGCAAGAAGAGGAGAAAAAGAGAAAACCGGCGCAAGGAGGGAGCTCTCTTCCTTGGTGGTGCTTGGCGCTGCTAGCTTGGAAGAGAGGAAGAGGAGGTCTCTTTCTTCCTTGTGGTGCTTGGTGGCGCAAGATAGGAAGAAAGGAGGAGAATGGTTAGGGTTCGAGTGAAGGAGAAGAGCTCTTTCTCTTCTCCTTCATCTTCTTCTTCCTCCTTTTGGTGGCCGGCGGCAACAACCCTAGAGGCTAGGGTTTTTGGTGCAAGTGGAAGAGGAGAAGAAGGATGCTTTGGTGACTTCGTTTCTTGGAAGATTGTCACCCACATGGCGTCCAAGAAGAGGTTGGGTCATGCAATAGAAGATCGCGAGGTAAACAAAAGGTATAACCTTTTGTTTTGGTTCCTTTCCTTTGATCTTGATTGATTATTATATTGATAAATTAATTATGTTAATTAATTGTCAAGGACCCCGATGATAAATACAAAAATCGGTCATCCATTCATCATCTATTCCACGGCTAATTTGTTAGGCGAGTTAGATTGCTTGAACAACTAGTTTGTTCAAGCGGTCACTCGAATTGGTTAGCACGATGATGAGACAGTTGATAGGGAAATTGTTCTCCATTCGGATTGAAAAAAATTAATCCAGGGACATGGAGAGGTTTCCCATGCGAGCAACCGTCGGGGAAACCCAACAATGACATCCAAGAAGAGGTTAGGACATACAATAGAAGATCGCGAGGTAAACTAGAGGTATACTTCATGTTTAGTTCCTTTTGTTCTTGTTTAATTGTTGTATGCTAATTATTGTCATGGACCCCGAAGATAAACACAAAAATCGGCAATCTATTTATCGTCTATTCTGCGGCTAATCAACTAGACGAGTGAGATTGCATGAACAATAAGTCAGTTCAAGTGATCACTTAAGTTGATTAATACAATGATGAAATGGTTGCTTGGGTAATTAATCTCCATCTGGATTTGTTTTAGTTAATAAAATATTAATCTAGGGACATGGAGAGGATTCCCATGCACAACTGAAACCAACAATTGGTATCAAAGCCAATGGTTTTCGATTTTGTGTGTTTTGGATTCAGTTAGTTTAGAGCATTTATCATATATATGTCGGATAATAGTAGGATGTGCGTAGGCTAACTCTTTGGTTGCATGCATAAGATCTGACTATTTGTTAGGATGTATACTAAAAGTCTTGCCTTTTCTGTATGAACATCAATATTTTGAAAGAGACTCACAAGATCACTGATTGCATGCTTATATTAGTATGTGCAAAATGTCTAATAATTTACACTGTAGATAACATGGTGTGTGGTGTCACACGGAAGATTATGTTATCAGTTCCTTGTAGAGTATAAGTAGAGTCTCACAACCGAGATGGAGTTGGACAAACCATCGGGATGGTTGTAGTGTAATTTGGTGTTGGTTTGACTTGACCATAGAATTGCACTAGTGCACTTTGTGTGCATTGAGCAGGACCAACATAGAGGTGATCTAATTTATACTGACTTTATAATTGGATCAGACCTCGATTTATTATGGAGTACATGCTCTGAATCCCGATATAATAACGGACACATATACTTAGTATTTATTTCTTTAATTTACCAATGGGCGAAATTTATTCTGTTAAATTGATAGGCCCGATAAATTGCAAAATAATATTATTTACATAGCGTGTCATTGATTATAGATGAAATCTCTGTCCTAGTGAGTCGAGATGATGATGCCCCCTTGATGAGCTCATAAGGTTCATCATGTTAAATCATGCAAGTGAATTTGGTCCAACATGATGATAAGGATGAGTGATACTAATCAACGAGTTAGAGGTTGATTAATTAAAATTGTCAGTACTTTAAATTAACCAACGGGCATTCAATATCATAAACACGGGGAGAAATTGTACTCATAATAGGTGGAGCACATATATAAATATGGGGGTTGGTGAGGTAGTTCAATGATGATACTTTAGTGGAATGGTTCTTCATTAATGGATTGGGTTTGGATCCATTAGCTGGCCAAGACCCAACTCCTTCTCATGGTCCCTATTGTAGCCCTATAAACACCCCATGGAATCATGAAACCCAGTATTCCAATTCATCCAACCCGAAGCCTCTTCTCTCATCCTCTCTCTCTCCCTGCTCTCTCCTAGGTCAACCTGCCGGCGCCCAAGAAGAGAGGATTCTCTTCCTCTTTTCTTCTCATCCTCTTCTCCACCTCTTGGCCGAAAATCACAAGGAAAAGGAGGAGTCTTCCTCTTCCTTTTGTGGTGCTCGACGGCAAGAAGAAGAAGAGGAAGTGACTGGTTGTGCAGAAAAAGCCTCTTCTCTTGGTGGAGTTGGCGCCGCAAGCAAGGGAGGAGGAAAGGTGATAGGCGGCTGGGATTTGGTGAAGAAGAGACTTGTTTCTCTTCTTTTTCTTCTTCTTCTCCTTCATCTCCGGTGTTTCCTTGTGGTCGGTGAGCTTTGGGAGCTTTGTGTGGCCAGTAGCGCAAGGAAGAGTGGAAGGAGGTGGCCGGTGACAAACCCTAGTAGCTAGGGTTGGTTAGCGCAAGAAGAGGGTGAGTTTGGAAGGCCTTGGTGACTTCGGTTCTTGGTAAATCATCGCCCACCTTGTTGATGCAGTCTGGCCCTGATTGCTATTTTGGTGTTGACACCGATTTTAGTTTAGGTGGATGATTATTGATTATGATTAAGTCCTGATCGGGGATCAGACATGGTGAGAAAAATCCTAGCCTTGAGGGTTAGGTGTTGAAAATCCTAGTCTGGAGGGCTAGGTGTTGGAAAATCCTAACCTGGAGGGTTAGGTATGAACAATCCTAGCTTGGAGGGCTAGGTATTGGAAAAGTCGTAATTCGGAAGGGTTGGGTGAAAAGTCCTAGCTTGGAGGGCAAGGTGAAAAGTCCTAACTTGGAGGGTTAGGTGCAAATTCCCATCCTGGAGAATTAGGTGAAAAAGTCCTGGCTTGGAGGGTCAGGTGCCTAGCTTGGAGGGCTAGGTTGGATGATGTTCTAACTCAGAAGGGTTGGGTGAAAAGTCCTAGCTTGGAGGGCTAGGTGAAAAGTCATAACTTGGAGGGTTAGATGGAAAAATCCTTAGCTTGGAGGGCTAAGGTGGATGAATTCCTAGCTTGGAGGGCTAGGTTTGAGTCCCTGGATCGATCTGGTGACCGATCAGGGACATTGGCACGCTGCTCCTTCATGGATCGGTCTGGTGATCGATCCAGCGATGACTGATCGGACTGGTGACCGATCAGGGAGCACACAGTGAGGTTGGGATCCTACTGGGTGGCTCCTGATCGGACCGGTGATCGATCAGGGAGCAGGCTGCTTCCTCACTGCCTTGCTCTTGATCAGTCTGGTGACCGATCAGGGAGCGGACGGTGAGTGAGTTCCCTTGCTGATTAAAGTCTTGGATTGGTCCGATGACCGATCAGGGACTTTGGATCTGATTAAAAAATCACTGTTCATCTGTCCTGATCGGTCTGGGTGATCGATCAGGCTTCACTCTGATCGGTCTGGTGAACGATCAGACATCACTCTGATCGGTCGGGTGACCGATCAGGCTGTATTGCCGCGAGAGCTAGGAATCCCAGCGAAGCAGTGGATCGGTCTGGTGATCGACCCACACGCCCTGGATCGGTCCGGTGACCGATCACTTTAATTTAAATTGCGCTGTCAGACGCTTTGATCGCGTCTGACCATATCCGATTTGCTGCCACTTACATCTGATATTTGATTTACTGTGTGATACACTGCTCTAACACCCTGATTAAGTTGCAGGTGATAGGGGAGGATTCAAACACTCAAGGAGAGGTCAATGGAGGCTTTCCTTGGAGCAGGTTTGTCCGATTCTCCATTTCAGGTTGCAACGGCCGAGCTACAGACTGGAGCCGAGACTGGGGCTTGGCTGAGGGAATCTCAGAAAGACCAGAGAGGGCTCAGTGGTAGCTGGCGTTGGCAGTGGTAGCTGGAGGCTACGGAGGATGTTGTCACCTGGTGCTGTGTGGAGAATCAAAAGCGCGGAAGCTAGCTTCGTGGAAGCAGAGTTTGAATACTGTCTTCTTGCTGCGCCTTGAGTTCTCCATTACAAGCTTGCTGCGTTCTTGAAGCTTCATCACTTTGAGCAAGCTACTGATTTCGAGAAGCAATCATCCATTACTTGAGCGCTTGAAGGAGAGAACAAGGAGCTTGGAGTCCGACAGTGGGAAGACACGAAGAAGGGTTCTTGCGTGAGATCGCCACTGGGTGGAGCTCAGGGAAGCTTGCTGTGTTCTTGTCCTTGCTAAGTGTTTGAGTAAGATCCTTCTAGTTGTTTTTTGTGCTTAAACTTTATCTGTGATTGAAACACTGTGGAGAGGTTTCTCCACCGAGAAGGAGGTTGCTTTCTATCCGGTGATAACCGGGGCTTGATCTGCCGACGATCAAGGGATCGCCCACCTTAAGGGCACGCCAAGGAGTAGGGGCAAGTTATCCCCGAACCTTGTAAACCCTCCTTGTTAGCGATCTTGCTAATTGTGGTTGTTTGTTTTCGGTTTCTGTTTGGTTTTCTGCACTGCTTCTTTGCTTTATTTCTTCCGCTGTGCTACTGATAAGATTGAGTGCAGAAACTTGTTAATTCAAAGAAAAGATTGGCTATATTCACCCCCCCTCTCTCATCGTTTCCAACAAGTGGTATCAGAGCTTGGGGCTCTGTTTACGGCTTAACATCCAAGAGTTATCAACAAGATGGCTTTGAGAGAAGGCTTCTCTACCACCCGACCTCCATTCTTTGACGGCGCCGACTTTCAATATTGGAGATCAAAGATGGAATACTATTTGAAGATGGATATCCACACTTGGTTCGCGGTGAAGGAGGGATTCATCCCTCCTAAGGATGACGAAGGCAAAGAACTCGAGTCTTCACGGTGGACTGCCGAACAAACGCGAAAGAGTGAAGCCGACGCGAAGGCGGTTGTCACTCTACAATGTGGCATGAACAAAGACCAACTCATCAAGGTTGGTCCTTTCACAAGTGCGAAGGACTTGTGGAACAAACTCATCGAGCTTCACGAGGGCACCCGGGACTCAAGAATTGCCAAGAGGGATTTGTTCCTCAATCAACTCCAAAACCTCTCCATGAAGGAGAATGAGTCGGTAAGTGAGCTCCATAGCCGGTTCAAGGAAGTCCTCAATGGGCTTCATTCAATTGATGAAAAGGTCGAGAATCGCGACCTTGTGAGGTATGTCTTGAAAGCATTTCCAAGGAATGCTTTGTGGTCATCCATGGTGGATGCCTACAAAGTATCCAAGGATTTATCTATTGTAAAGTTAGATGATTTGTTTTGTGAGATGGAATTGCATGAAATGGCTAACAAAGGCCCCAAGGAGAAGGGGATTGCCTTAGTTGCAGGGGACCGAACCAACAAGAAGAAGAAGGAGAAGAAGAAGGAGAAGGAAGTCTCTTCATCTTCATCCTCTTCCGAATCCGAGTCCTATTCCGAAGAAGATGGCAGTGACTCCTCTTCATCCGAAATGGCGAACTTCGTGCGAAGGATGATGCGAAGG
>JAGFNQ010007493.1:0-31706 GCA_024364735.1 Boesenbergia rotunda
CTTAAGGTGAGTTAAGTGAGGTTTCTTACTATTCCATTCTCATATGGAGTAGTAGAGACTACCTTGGTCGGGACTCTGTTTAGCAAGTAAACAGCTGTCTTAAGTGCATAACCCCAAAAGGATTTTGGAAGAGTTGCATGATTCATCATAGACCTAACCATGTCCATCAAGGTTCGGTTACGCCTCTCAGATACACCATTATGCTGTGGTGTATACGGCGGAGTCCATTGAGACAATATCCCATTGTCCCTTAGATAATCTTGAAATTCTTGACTCAAGTATTCACCACCCCGATCGGATCGAAGTATTTTAATACTTTTGCCAAGTTGTTTCTCTACTTCATTTCTGAACTCTTTGAATTTCTCAAAAGCTTCAGATTTGTGTTTCATCAAGAACACATACCCGAATCGTGAGTGATCATCGATAAAGGTAATGAAGTAGCTATAGCCTCCTTGTGCAAGAGTTGACATTGGTCCACATACATCAGTATGTATTAGACCAAGCAATTCTCCCACTGGATTACCCTTTCCGGAAAAGGGTAATTTGGTCATCTTGCCTTTTAAGCAGGATTCGCATGTATCAAATGAACCGGGTTCAAATGATTCCAGAATTCCACATCGGTGCAATTCGGTCATGCGTTTCTTGCTTATATGGCCAAGACGACAGTGCCACGTGTAGGAGTCTATTCGATTATCTATTCGAGCACGTTTGTTGCTAACTTCGATATTGAAAACGTCACTGGATAAATCTAACGTGTAGATGCCATTGCACAAAGTTCCATTCCCATAAAGAACGCCATTTAAAGTTATGTAACAACAATTGTTACTAAAAGTTAAATGATAACCTTTTTCATTCAAACATGAAATAGATACAATGTTCTTTATTAACGAAGGAACGAAATAACAATTATCCAATTCTAAGACACGTCCAGTGGGGAGCTTTAGCAAATATGTTCCGATGGCAACAGCAGCAATCTTTGCTCCATTCCCAACTCGCAAATCTGCTTCTCCTTTGACGAGTCTTCTTCTATTCCTTAGCCCCTGTATGTCATTACATATATGTGAGCTACACCCAGTATCAAGTACCCAGGTATTTGAGGAAATAGAGTGACATTCAATAACGAAGATACCTGAAGAGGATGGGCATCGGATGCCTTCTTCTTCAAGGACTCAAGATAAACCTTGCAGTTTCTTCGCCAGTGACCCTCCTTGCCACAATGATGGCAAGTTCCTTTTGGTTTCTTTTCAGTCTTCTTGGCCTTTTTCTTCTTCCCTTTGTTCTGTTCCTTGGCCTTCCTCTTAGAACCTTTCTTCGAGGAACCAACTAACAGTACCGCCTTTTGATCCGGCTTTACAGAAGGCTCTACAGTCTTCAGCAGGTTGAGCAACTCAGGAATGGTGGTCTCTAGTTTGTTCATCCGATAGTTCATCACAAATTGTGAATAACTCTTGGGCAAACAACTCAGAATTAAGTCAATACTTAGTTCATGATCCATTGCAAAACCGAGTGCGCTCAGTCGCTCAATGTACCCCAACATCTTTAACACAAACTGCGAGGCAGAAGTGCCTTCCTGCATCTTAGTGGTGAAGAGGAGTCTGGAGACTTCGAACCTTTCGGATCTCGCCTGCTCTTCAAACAACTCATGAAGATGGAAGATGATGGTATAAGCATCCATATGCTCATGCTGCTTTTGCAGCTCAGGTACCATAGAGGCTAGCATGATGCAACTCGCAAGTTCAGAATCGGTCACATGTTTCTGATAGGCCAACAATTGGTCTGGAGTTGCATTCTCTGGAGGATGGGTGGGAAGTTGATCTTCAAGGACATAAGCAAGCTTCTCTGCCTTAAGGACTATCCTTAGGTTTCGAAGCCAGTCCATGTAGTTCGGCCCAGTCAGTTTATTGGTGTCCAAAATGGAACGCAAGTTTAGAGAAGACATGATCGAGTGATTATCCTAGAAATACAAATTGAGTTTATGTGAGAAGAATGATTAAAGAATGTATCAACATACATAAATAAAATCCTATTTATTTTTCAAATTGAATAACCCTTATTATCAATTCGGGAGATCGTAGGAACATCTCCAAATAGGTTGATATCCAACCATAGATAAGAGCAACCATGACTGTGGCCATCAAGTTTTTCTTAGCTATGAAGGTAGGTAATTACACCGATTACATATCACATATATGTAACTATCACTTTATGCTATCAACTAATTGAATGTTTGCATAAATCATTGGGTTGTTAACTCATTAACAAGTATGTAACATTATACATAGCACCCAATTGCACCTCTCTTTACATCGACCTTGGCTGTGGCACAACAAATCGATGCTCCAAGCTTAAGGCTGACCCATTAATCAAGAAATAGTTTTAATATGGTTGGAGCTCATTCAACCGTTTAGTCAGGCTTGGATGTGTCCAACAACCAAAACTAAGGATTGACCTCTGACTCCAACTATATTATTCATAAACTAATTCCATGGTTTGAACATGTTGAGGTTCAAGTCGGGCATGGATGTGTCCATCAACCCAAACGAGAAACAAAACTCCGGTTCTAACCATATTAATGGAAGGTGTTAGCCTTAATATTTTGTAAGGGGTTTTGGGTCTCATCTTTTCTAAGCACATTCATGACATATGATTATGTCATGACTAACGATTTCCTTAATAAAGTATGTATGTGACTTAATTTATCAAGTCTCATGAATTGAATTAGGAACCGGATTTCCTCATTCTAATTTCATACTTTATTAAAGGAATTGTTTTGGGAAACAATTTCCTAAATTGTCATAATCAATTTCGGAAATAATATGTTTAAGACTTTGATTTCTCTAAATCAAATCTTATTAAATTAAGAGGCAATTCCCTTAATTCAACGACATATTATTTTCATGAAAATCTCATTTAAGAAAACTCTATAGGAAACCATTTTCCTAATTAATTTTGGAGACAACAATATGTAAGAGCATCACCTCTTAAATCATATTTTATTCATGGATTTAATTAATTACAACAAATCGTTTTCTAAGGGTGGCTCCCCGAGGCTCAGATACCCAAAGAAAAATAATTTGTTGTAAATCCAATTGGACGGCTCCCCGAGGCTCAATCCAAATCAAACATGACAATTTCAATTAAAAATTGGGAAATTAAATTACAACAACTAGCTTTAAATTGGACGGCTCCCCGAGGCTCAATCCAAAATAAAGAATTTTGTTGTCAATTTAAAGACCAATTCAAATTTAATTGTCAATTAACTGTCCATGAATTTGTCTAGACTTTCTTAAAAGAAAGTGCCCAAAATTGCGAGATTTCATAAATTGGTTTTCAGAATAATTGTAAGTTTCTGTTACAAAGAAAACTTACATATTTCCAAAATTGGAAAATTTCTAAAATTAGAAAAATTTCCAAAATTGGAAAGTTTCCAAAGATGGGAAGTTTTCACAATTATTATAAAATTTCAGAAACTAGAAAATTTCAAAAGTTTGCGAAATTTCATGAGGATTTCCAAACTTTGAAATTCCTAAATCTAAAATTTATTATAATTGGAAAGTTTCCATAATTGAAAAATTTTCCAAAATTGAGATCATGACAAAGTGTTCCGCAAAACAATTATATGATTATGTCGAACACTAACCGGCTCTGATACCACTGTTGGGACCGGGTGCATGTCGACAAGGATACGGGTTCGTAAAATTTTAAATTTTTACGTGCAGCGGAAGAATTAGCATAAAATAATTTCCTAAATTATTTTAACCACGTATCTAGCATGCAACCTTATGATGTGTTGACATAATCATAAATTAAAACTTTGCGGAAAAAGTAAACTAATTTACTAAGTACCTCTCGTAACTCGAAGTAAGGGACGAGATCCAACCGTAGCGTCCCTTGGAAGCTCCGCCTCTATTCGCGTCCACGCCGAGTTCTCTTCGGGATGACTTCGCAAAGCCACGAGTTTTGTGCCGACGAGAACTACTAGATTCTCCGAAGACACAACTAGAAGAACAAGAGAAAAGATAGGAAACTAACCACCCGAGAAACGGAATCGAATTCCGAGAAGGAAGGAGATGTGATCCGCTTCTTCTTCTTCTTGGTTGGCTTCTCCTTGGTGTAGATTGCTCACGCCAACTCCTTGGAGAACAATGAAGGTGCGCCGGCCCTAGGAGATCTAGGTTGGGCGCCGGCCCTAGATGGGAGGGAGAAGGAGAAGAGAATAAGAGAGAGAGAGGGAGAGGATTAACTCTTAATCAACTCAATTGATTGGAATTGAAGGCTAGCCTTTGGTTCCTTTATATAGCAACCTCTCCCTTGCTAAGTCTCCTCTTTAACGGAATTAACGGAATTAATTTTCATAAGAAATTTATCTTATAAATTTTCTTATAAATTATTCCGTTAGGCCTAGTTTTATTATAACT
The DNA here is from genome assembly GCA_024364735.1 of Boesenbergia rotunda. Classification (NCBI taxonomy): domain Eukaryota; kingdom Viridiplantae; phylum Streptophyta; class Magnoliopsida; order Zingiberales; family Zingiberaceae; genus Boesenbergia; species Boesenbergia rotunda. Next base: position 4,419 of record JAGFNQ010007493.1, read on the forward strand.
AACTTTATAATAAAACAATTAATTCTCTTCTTTAATTATGGAATAAATTTTATAAGAAATTTATAATTTTTCTTTTAATGGAAAAATCAATTCATAATTGATTTTATAAAATTAAAATAAACCATTCCACGGATTATTTTAATTTCCAAAAAAGAAATAAATTTCTATAAATTTATTTATATAAATTTCTTTATACAAATTTATTTATCCATAATTTATAAAACAAATCGCGCTAGATTTATTTTATTAATTAAACCAAATTAATTGGTTTTCTCCCTTTTAAGTGGCCGGCCAAACCAAGGGGGTTTGGCACCCTCCTTGGCCGGCCAATCAAGCCGCATCCATCGCGAATTAAACTCATTTAATTCGCCCAATAAGCCTTCAAAAGACTTAGCCAATTTTAGCTTCCATTGCGCCTCTGATTAACTCAGATTCGACTTATTTCTCTTGATCGGAAAATCTAATTTTCAACTCGTTTTAAATCCCTCGGATTACTCGTAGTGCGTGTGACTAAATAGGCTTTCGATTTATGTTGGCTGTCTATAATCAACCAATTATAGAACGGTCATGAGTGGCACCTAGTAGTACATCATGACCCCCAATTAATCGAAAGATCAACGGTTTGACCTCAGAAGTAATTCTGAAACCCTTCAGCAGCTCTAATGAGTCGTGCCTCATTCCCTTCACCACCTTATACCCACTTGGTTCAGGACACGGTCTATATGTGTCAGTCCCCACTAGGCTGACTACGTCACACCTAGCCCAAGTAGTGTCTTTCTCGTCCTTTGGATTTCTAATTACTCTCATGTATTTAAGAGACTCGCACTCTAAACATGATATACTCTGGCCAGAGGTTTTGAGTAACAATCCGACGATAGGCCTGGGTATACATCTCCTCGCAAGGAGTGGTGAATCCTTTGTAGGCTGTTCAAACATCTTCGGGCACTTCGGCTTATACCCAATCATCCTGGGTCCACACCTCCTTGGAGATGCTTGCTTAAGATGTTAAAGTATAAGTCTCCATGACCAAGATGACTTGAACACCGCAAGTCAAAGGAACATCGCACTTAAGCTGCAGTAAGAACTTCATTGACATATCTACATGTAGATTCCCATATGAAGTCTTACAGCTAGTCACTCCAATGAACTAGTTCCCTTAACTAGCATCCATGTTTATCTCCGGACATCCCAATGTCACCAGCCAGTGAGAATCAGCTGATTAGAGAATAACCCATGCTAGTCTCAACAGAATTGATAGTGTCCGTATTTATCAATTCATCGACTAGGGATATTTTCAATACTTTCACAATTGCACATTTAGAGATAGTCACTAGTTGTGATCCCATCACAAATTCTCTTATGCTGTGAATTGTATTGCGGACATTCAGTAGATGAGTTCAAGATCCCAATCAAATACACAAAACATGTATACTCAAATAGTGAATTATCATTTATTAATATAAATGTTTACATCATAAGGCGATTGCCTTAGGACACTTCTCTCATATCACTAACAATTTTATTTCAGGCCCACCGTGGGCCTGAAAAGTTAAGTTCATGCTCACCTTGGCCATTAAATAAAATAATGATTTATAGATTAATATTCTATATTTATCTACAAGTTGTGATCAAATCCTGTAATTTTATTTAATTATTAATTTTTAGAATTTGAAACAAGTTTTTTAAATTTATGGTAGAGATAATCCAGCTTACTAAGTCAATACAGAATGCATAACAATTTTCAATTCCTTCGAGACCATTAAGTCATATTTTCAAATTATGTATCAGAAACCCACTGATGGACCTTCGATACTTGGATATATATCAGTAGTTAGAGTTAACCAAAGAGATGTTATTTCTAGTGTGCAAACTTAGTCCAAATCATTATGAGTTATGTTTTCCTACCGTATCAGTTGGTACACTACATTGCATCAACTCGATGTGAATCAATATCACATAATTGTTTTGTTTTTCTGGACAATAAATTATATTCATACAAATTACATAATTTCTATACAAATGGAGCTGAATCACCAGCAAAGGATGTTTTTTTACAACATTAATTCAAGAGATTGACAATCTCATGTTTTACAATACATGTCTCCCGTAATATTTACTGTCAGATCAAATCTCATTTTCGTCATATCTCCTTGTTTGAAATCCATCTTCTCATCGTATAGGAGACATCGGACGTATTGCATAACAAAGAATGCACAGTCCACGCTGAGAATAACAAACAGTATTTCTGATTTTAATAAGTGGGGTAATAAAAAACTTTGATGATTTTAAAATTTTCAAACTCTTCCTCACTGACCTATGTTCTTGTTGGGGACATTTTTGTCTGACGGAGGGTCATTTGTCCAAGGGATGATGACTTTGTAGATATGGATGAATAGCCGTAAGTTCCTCGCGAGTATATTGTTTAAGTTCTTTTACCTGTCAAATATATCATGAATTTCAATGACATTTTTTACCAAATGATGAACATATATATGAATAAAGGTAGGTAGCTCACCGCTAAGTCAAAATTATGCTTATATTTACAGCCACTAGCAAGATAATTTAAATGAATGAAAGTCATTGCTTTTGTATCCACTGCCAACAAGTGAAAGTGTGTATTATCACTGCACAAAGGTATTAAAATATATCTAAACCCTTGTTCTATCATATCCGTCTTCATCACTTGTTGCAGGGAAAACTTTCTTGACGATCTTATTGAAGCCTAAAAAGTTGCAAAATCAAAATTATTAATAACCACATCATAATAGTAGGTCTTCTACAATCTATTAATTCATACTAATTTACATCACTTACTGTGAAGAAGGTTGAACAATATATTGACTTGTTGTATGACCTACCAGATGTGGATGCTCCCCTAAATAACATTTTACAGAAGGCATCAATGACCTCGACTTTTGTAAAAACCTCTCCATTGAGGATTTGTAAGAATGAATGCAATTTCAAAGCAAAGGGTGCATCCTCCCAGATAAATTCATTAGCCAACCTGCCAAGTTAATTGATAAGATTATATATTAAAGCCCCAAATATATTAACTAAACTATGTTTCATAACTTACTTTAGGTTCTCCAATTTATTTATCACGTAGGTCACTTCTTTATCTTGATTTTTCTTCTTCGACTTCATAAAATGCTTCTTCACAAACTACATCGATACAATTTAGACCAAACTAATTAATAACCAAATTCAATAAATTTGACGTAATTTATATGAAAATAACTCACATACATCAATGCCTTGTTGCCTCATTTTGTATAGTTCGGAGGTCCTTCTTTTTTCCTCTTCTATATTTTCTTCAGACATGACTTCCATTACAGTAATGGTTTCTCTTGCTTCATCCATATCCTCCTCACTAAGTTTCCTTTTTTCCTTGTCCATGACATTTGATATTTGTTCCTTTCTCCGCTTCCCCTTATGTAATAGTTGGTGCCATACTGGACTCTCAATTGGAGTATCCCTGTAATCATACCGAGTTCGGTCACGTCCTCTCCTTGTTCTACAAGATACTGGATCAGAAAGAGGACTGACTACAGGATAGCTTTCTTAACCCTCCATCCCCTTTTTTTCAATAATTGAAATTAATTCCTTAACCCTTTCATGCCAACATATATTCTCCTCTGTTAGCTCCTTGATTAGGGTGTCTTTAAGAATGCATTCACCACATGGCCTTACATCTTCTGTGTCATGTCCTTGTGATGTCTCCATTGCCCGTGGAATGTCATCCCCAATCTCAAGGTTCTCAAACAATGTGTTTTCATGTAGGTTAGGAATTATTTCAACAATCACCTGTCAATTACCAAGTACACAAATTTTACTGCCTCTATATCAAACTAACATAGATCACAGTTTAGAATAATTACCTCTTCGGACCTGATTTGGTTGACAAGGTCCCTCACCCTACTAATATGCGAAGGAATATTCCTCCACTTATTTATTCGGGGTCCTTCAACATTGTATGGTTTTTGAATGGGTACATGCTCCAAAAACCATGCCTACACAAAGTTTTTCAGACAATTACATTAATGACAGCAAAATATTATAAAATATAATTTAGGTTAATTCTACTCACTGCCAAAAGCCCAGCAAATCCCTTTACGTAAGGGAGGTTGGTGGTCCTCTGGTTTCCCTGACTTGATGAAAATAATTCCCTAATTTTAGGTAATTGAGGAGACAAAAATTTATGGATAGCTTCCACCCAGTTGAATCTACCAAGATTGTCATAATCATCTACTATATCTACAAGCCCTAGAGGGACCTTATATGTACTAGACGAAAATAAAACACAAATAAATATATACAAAATATATAATTTACAAACTAATAACACATCATCCTCTGATTCAACACTTTTAGAATAATGTTTAAGTAAGTCCTCAATTATTGTTCTGGTAGGTTGTTTTTCTTTTGAGAAGTAAGTACGATAGAGCTCACCCGATGCTTTAGTTGAATTAATAGGGACCGAAACTCCACGGTCCACTATACCCAGTACCAAAGCAACATCTCGTCTGGTGAACGCAACCGGTACACCTGAAACAATTAAAATATTTAGTTATCATCAACAATATAGGCTTTAACTTATTTCACTTTGGGCTTGAAATGAATTCTTTTCAGGCCCACGTTGGGCCTGAAAGGATTTCATTCAGGCCCACATTTGGTCTGAAATGAATTGAATTCAGGCCCACCGTGGGCCTGAAATGATTCATTTCTGGCCTACCGAGGGCGAGGGCCTGAAGTAAATTCACTTCAAGCCCTCGGTAGGCCTGAAATAAAATCATTTCAGGCCTACCGAGGGCCTGAAGTGAATTTCACCTTAAATTCACTCATTTAAATTGATCAAATATCAATCATTTAAGACCAACTATATCCAAGTTTTATCTTGCTATAGATATTGTTTATAATTTATAATTAAAACTATTACCTGAGAATTTAAAAACTTGCAAGGTTGAATCCCAACTTTCAAATATATTAACCAAAATTCCTCGGATATGCTGCAATTCTTGAATGTCCAAGAAAATACTGAAGGGCGACTCTTTGATCTTCACAATGTGTTGATCATTTAAAATTTCAAATGCTTCAACAAAATGTTTAAAGTGGCTTAAAACACTGCACCAATGTAATTTTTTCCCAAACTCATCTGAACCCTACAGTTTTTATACATTACAAATTTATTCAGCAAAAATAAGTATAAACAATTTCACAAACTATGTTGTTCTTACCTAAGTCTATCGCTAACATACCTTGGTGATTAATGCCAATGAAGAAGACGATGAGCCACCCACAGACCTTTTTCCTGCCATTATGATGAAAATCAACCCTGCAGAAACCCTAAATCCTACTTTGATAATGCCGAGCAGTATCAACTTCAACGTTAACACTTAAAGCCGCCTCAGGATCACACACTACCACTTTTCTGTATAGGAGCCTATGTTTTGGTTGGGCGGAGGGATTCGAGGGATGAGCAAGCGACTAAAGCACAACTAGGGCACGCACAATGTCCTCCTTCAACAACTAGGGCACACTACGTTGTTGCGGTGAGAGAGAGAATGACCAAAAATTCTACTACCTTGTCATTCGAACCATATATTATTATTTTACTGTAAAAGTGGTTCGGATGTCTCGAAAATGGGAATGGAAAAGGCATTTTGTGGCGCCAAGGGTATAATAGGAAGTTCACTTAAATGGCTGCGCTCTTTGGTAAAATAGAAACCATGGGACGCCCTTTGGTAATTTCTAATTGTTACGTACGCCCTTTGGTAAATTGTCGTACTACTTTTGTATATGTCTTGTAGCATTGGAGGATACTATAATGTCCTTCACATCTCTGGAATGGTAATTTGTTTTTATTTGTTTGGATATTATGCTGTCAATTCTTTTGATGTTTGCTTTTAATCAATATGCATTTGATAGTCCAGAATTGCTTTTTTTTCTTTTTCTTTTGTTAATTTTTTAGTTTAATCATTTTTAGGATGACATCAAATAAAGAGTTCTTGCTAAAATGTGGCAATTATCAATGGTTTTATAACCATGGAATTTTTTCATCTTCATTACCTCAATTCTGGTCATATTATGTCACGCCCCAGAGGTCCATACTTTCTCGAAAATCGTACAACATCTCCCATGTACAACGGTCAAGTTGGGACATTTTATACATAACTCTCAACACATAAAATGACTCAGCCATCACAAATATAAAATAAACTTCACAACCACGTATTTTATATTAATAAGAAAGATAGATATAAACATAGCAGACAGTTAATATTGTTAAGAAAATAAAAATAGCAGAGAGTCCGTATATAAAAAAAACTCTAATGTAAGTCCAAAACGAACATACTAGACCGATAAGATATAAACATAAATCTGCTAAGACGATACCAGATAAATAAAATAAATACCAGTCTAGGAATTAAATGCGGAAATAAAGTAAACACTAAACCAAACTCCAAACCGACTCAACACTGTGAGACTGACAACTGAATCCTCTCCTGATTCCAAGTAATGCATCTATCTGCTACCTGAAAAAAAAGTAGATGGTGGGGGTGGTGAGTCCGGGTGGACTCTGTGTGTATAAGAGTAGATAAATGCATGACATAATAAAAGATATAACAAATAAAAGAAACAATAGTGTACAGTCTCTAGGAAACAGAATAGAACTAGGCATGTATGAAATAGAGTGATAACATAATATCAAAATATACATGCATGTCAACCAAATGTAGCAATCATAGCTCATATAAATGCAACAAACATAAGAAAATGCATATGCAATAAATGTATATGATGCAATGACATGTGTCACCCCTGACGCCAGTCAAGCCGTCATCACATCACATCTGTGTAGCCGAGTGGGTAGGGCTCTGACAACTGTACGCACTCCAACGAATACCACTAGTATATATGGTTGAGTGGACAAGATGCTGGGGAGCCAACTACTCCAAAAATCCCAAGAAAAAGGGGGAGCCACCAACAACTCTAGTATCCCTCGAAAACAACGGTGAGAGTGTCAACTGCTTGCCTACAACTCCAACGTCCACTGTACATGAGTGGTCGAGTGTAGCGTAACAGGACAGCTACTCGCACTCTAGCAACTACCACGATGAGTGGTTGAGTGGGCAAAGCAACTAAATGATTGACGACGACTTAACCATATGGAAGCAACTACTCGTCAGCATGCAACTATGCAGATATGATGCATGATATTAAATGCACAATCAACCAAAATACCAACGATGCAACCATATACAATAAATAAAAATCAAAATCATCAAATATGCAACTAAACTACTAGGTAGGGTATTTCTAATGCCAACCAACCCTAGCTGTGTTTAATGATCATTTTTAAGTACTCGCGTACATGCGGTACTTTACAGAATAGAAAATCAACGAGGAGACTGTATGGATATAAAATATGATTAGCTCGAAGATCAAGCAAAGAAAGTATCAATGAAGGATATCAGCAAAACAAATAACAAGATCAAACAGTCCTACTCAGAAACCAAACAACTATGCATTTAAGATCAATGATCTACATGAATACAAAGGAGAAGTATCTGCCTTAATCTGTAGTCCGTATACGAAAAGAGAATCTCCCACGATCAACCGTGCGAGTCCAAAGTCAAAGTCCTGTATAACAGGCATAGACTTTAGCTATCACAACAAAGAGATATTTAGCTAAAACATACTACGAACACTAATAAATCTCAATTAGCGGTTATTTCACGTTTAAACCAAATTAGGATCCTATATTAAGGATTAAGTTATAAACAAATTTACTAAAATAGCAAACTACATATAAACAGATTAGGATAAAACCTAATTATCTCCTTCACTTGCTAAATACAAACTAAATGATTAACTCCTAATTAACCCGATCATCACGATTAGTTCATTTCATTTTTTAACCTCGAATTAACCCAATCCACATCATCTTAAGTATCAACCGAATTATCAACAATATCAACAAATCTCTGAATGGTAAGCCCAGAGAGAAGGAAATTCAAGACCTGTTTTACATTATGATCTACACCCATCCTATACATTATTATTCAACTAGAAGGATCATATGATGAACTGAATCGAACCATGATAAAATCCCCAACATCAGATCAATACCTCACCTGTTAGGCCATCGAAACAATGATCCAAATCAATCTACTAATCATTTATCAATCTAACAACAATTCCATAATCCAACCAACCATCATCTACAACCAAAACCAATCACAGAACTAAGAAACACATTTCATAACACTAATATACAATACAAGAACAGAACACTTAACATTTCTATTGGAAGAAAACTACCAAAGCACCAACTATTTTCCCAAGCATGGCACAAGAACTTCAACTCCTCATCACAACCTTTACCTGCTTGTGGCCCGAAGTGAAGAGCCGCGAATGCCAGCACCGGTAACGGATCCAAGAGCAAAGGTCGCCGGCCTTGGACTCGATTAGGGCTGAAGAAAGACCTGCGGCGTCGGCTGGCTCACGCGAGGGCGGCGGCGCGATCAGGGAGATGGGGCGGTCGGCGTCTCGTTCGTGTGTGCCAAAGAAGACAAAGAAGAAGGAGGGGAAGAAGGTGGTGCGGCAGAAGGGGGGGTCTAGGATCGCAGGGAGGGTGGCAACGTGAGGCGTGACGTCGAAGAGGAGGAAGAAGGAGAGGGCGCGACGGCGAGGAATGGCTCGCGCATGTGGGTTCAACGTCGGGGAAGGAAAACGGCGGAAGAGAGGGATTAAAGAGAGAAATTTAGGAGGCGTTTGGTAGGCTTGTTTTCCATTTTTATTTTATGTAGAAAATGCGGTTTTCTGAAAAATGTGTTTGGTTTGTATTTTCCAGCCTTGTTTTCCAGAAAAAGATATAGCGTTTTCTGGAAAACTAGAGAATGAAAGTCATTTTCCAGAAAATGAGAAAATGCGATTTTTTGGAAAATGAAAATAGAAAATGGAGCAAATCAAACGCCCCTTTAGGGTTTTTATTAATTTCCTGACATCTTGCAAAAAGATCCTTCAAGTTTAGCTAATCCAAATAAGACCCTTAATTTTGGACTTTTAAGCTTTTAGCCCCCAAACTTTCGATATTTAACATATTATCGATAGGATATTTAATGTTAATTATGCCCTACATGTGGCGAATCCTGGTGTGAGGCTGTTACCTATCCAACTGAAAATAGTTGGGAATATATTTGTCAATATACAAATCACATGGATCCATATAGGGAATATATGTAACATGTCAATTAGATAATACATATTGGTAGAGGCCAAGAGGGGATTTTCAGAGCTGATACCTCCTCCCTGCTGTGAACAATATCATCACTGTACTTGCTTCTTCCTTGCGATGAGCTTTCTTCCTCATGACATTGCAGATTGCTGCATGTATGTGATTCTTCCTCATGACAGGTCCCTTTTATGTGATTGTAAGCTATGTTTGTTATTTCATTCCATTTGGCATTGCTGCTGCCATGAACTCATGTTTCACATGTGGTTTCTTCCCATTGTGATTCTGCATCCATTCTTCTACGAGCAGAGTTCTTCGATTTATTCAGTCTTGGAAAGATCATGGAGTTGATTTCTTCTATCTGTTTGTGTGAAGAAGAGCATCCAGTCCCTCTGGAAAACCTCACGATACTTGGTTCATTGCAACCCACTGAATCAAGATTCTTCAATAACTCATATTCGCTGTCGTCTGAGGTTGAAAAAATCTTGTTAATCATTTTTTTTCAATAGCTCATATCCACGGGGGCTATGATGTTGCAGTAGGACGACTAGTCGTTATCCCAAGCATCCACGGTTTGATCCCCAACTATAACGTATTTGCAGAAATTTTTCTTCCAAATGAAACGTAAATCCTGGGACGCTGGGCTTCTAGACCGTCCATCGCGAGCGCTTCCTGATTTACTCTGACGGCCGGTGGGCAAACCTCCTTTGCTATATGTGTATCCCAATAATTTACGCATCTCATATATTTTTATATTTAGATTTAAACTCATTGCATCTCATTTGTTTTATTTTATACTGATATATGTTATGATTGTAGAAAAAAAAATTTAGGACGACGGTACTGGAAAGTTTGTGGACAATAAATCGGCTCGAGTTAGTTGAAGTCAACATAATTAATTGTTCATTAATTTTTTATTATCTTGGATTAATTTTTACTTACTTATTTTTTATATTTATTAAACTATAATAGAGACTATAATATGGACAGAAATAATATAAAGAAAGATAAAATGTTGATGATCATTCTATTCAACCTTCAATCTCAAATCATGGTGTGGTGTTGTGGCCTTGTGGGCGACTCATGTAAGAGGAGGGTGTATAGATTTGGACACAATCAATATTTTGGAAGATCATACAATGGAAGTTTCAATGAAATGTGTTCCAATAAAAAAAGCAAAGAATTATCTCAAAAAATTGAAGACATGCTTAATTACTACTATCAAAAGGATGACGAAGAAATTATTGAAAGCAAAAATAAATTGGAATTCGTTATCATAAAAAATAGATCAAGGAAAGAAAAGCTTATATGGAAGGTAAATAAAGAGAAGAAAATAAAATCTCAAAGAGGCCGTTTTTAAAATGATTCATGAGGTGAAATATATAAATTATTTATATTTAGGAGGATTTGATCATTGTGAGTGGTGTGATAGATGAAATAAAAATTAAATTATTTTATCTTTGATTAAATGTGTTTGGATAATGTAAATATTTATTTATCTCAATATTTATGATACTTTTGCATTAGAAATTAGTTGTTTTAAATATGTTCAATTTATTTAAAATGTGAGATTGTTTCGGGTAAAGTATAATGTAGATGAGAAATATAAAATAAAATATAATAAAAATTTAGTGATAAATTTAAAAATAAAATTATATATGAATTTATATATAAAATTATAAATAGACTTATAAATAGAATTAACATGGATTTAAAATAAAATTGACGATGGAATTTATATACGGATTTATATTGTAAATAGATTTGTTATGTTTTATAAAACAGATTAACGACGGATTAAAAATAAAAATTATATTTAAAATTAATTTTATTTTGTCAAATTAAAAATAAATATATAAACAATTTTATAATCCGTCTCTAAAATTGAAATGAAATATTCCGTCTCAAATATTTTTAGAGAAGGAAAAATGACGTTGACGTTTTTTTTTTTTTTTTTTTTGTCTCTCAAGCTCTATTTTTTTTTTTGTACTAGTTGATTTAAAAATATTGGATTGATAAGCCGTTCACTACGGGGGATTTTTTTTCATTCATCTTGGTGGTTGCATTGATTATTCTATAATTAGTCCACATGCATAGTCATGTATGTACTAGTCAAATAGAGAAAAAACTCCCAAGGAGGAGACCTCGAGTTCATTAAGTCAAACCTTTGATCAGTAATATTCAATCGACGTAGAGTTCTTGCGGAGAAGAATGCGTTTAGACTACAACAAATAAATAAAGTCGTAGCGACCCTTTCAGAATAGCCTCATATATTAGGAAAGAAGATAAATCATAGCGATCATTCTATCTCAATGTATGGGTATAGAGAAAGAATGTGCTTATATTATGCTGATGGGTTGAATACCTGTGGTGGACACGGAGTTGAATAAGCTGTATGGTAACATCCGCCGAGCCAGAACGACTCTCTTGTTGTGACATCTGAGACTCTCCCGGAAAAGGAACCTGGAGACCGACTCGAGTAGTTGTAACCCCGAAGCTAGCTTGCGGGAGGCACACCTCCGAGCTCATCTCGGAAATAAGACCCCGAGAGCATCTCGGGGTGACAGTTACCCCGGGCCTCCGAGTCAGAGAACCTCGGGGTGGTGGGACCCAAGGAACGCTCAATCAGAGGTCCGTTTCTAGTGGATCAGCGACATCATCCTCATGCATTATGGCGGGTAATCACTACCCATGATTAGCGGACATAAAGGCTTTGATCACCGTAACGGCCCGGACGGAAGAATCGCGGCGATCGTTATAAGGGTGAATCATCAACCGATAATGACGGGGTCGTGGCGAGGATCATGGGTGCTCGTGGATGGCCGTCGCAGGTATAAAAGGTAGTCCAACCTCTCCGGTAAGAGGGGGGAAGCACTCTCTACGACTCATACTCTCTTTTCTGCCTTATACTTTTTCTCCAACGAGGCACTGACTTGAGCGTTGAAGTGGGCTTTGCCGGACAACCTCCGACGTGTTCCCCTAACGCTCGTGTTGATCTCGCAGGGCGCAGAGTTCCTTCTCTCAACGTCAACTTCCACGTGGGTTGAACCCCGGTGACTGATCGTCGTCGTCGACTCCTTCCAGAACAAGTTTGGCGTTGTTTGTGGGAAACCAGTAAAGCACCTGAAGGAGCACCAATGGCAGAGCTGGCGGAAGGACCCATGCCCCTGAGGAAGGAGGACTTTGATCTCCGCAAAGTCTTGCAAGTAGATCTCGCCGACCCGCGAGAGGACGAAGGACCCAAGGAAGAACGAAGGGAGGTCGAGAGCGAGGAAGTGTAGATTCACTCTCAATATGGAGGGGGAGTCACGCGGATTACCTTCAACCTTGCACCGGAATGAGAAGTCGTCTTGTAGATTGCCTGCGGAGCCACAAAAACGTCTTCGCCTGGGCTGCCGAAGAAATCAAAGGAGTACCCCCCGCGTTAGCCATGCACCACCTGCATGTTACGCCTGGAGCCCGGCCTGTGAAGTAGAAACGAAGACACTTCGCGCCCGATCAAGATAAAGCTATCCGAGACGAAGTTCAAAAATTATTAAAAGTCGGACACATCAGGGAAGTGTAATTCCCGGCCTGGTTGGTTAATGTAGTCCTTGTCCCCAAGTCGGGAGGTAAATGGCGGGTCTGTATCGACTTTCGCGACTTAAATAAAGCCTGCCCCAAAGACTGTTATCCCCTGCGTCGGATAGACCAGTTGGTAGACTCCATAGCTGGCTGTGAGTTTATCTCAATGTTGGATGCCTACCAGGGCTGCCATTAAGTCCCGCTCGCTCCCAAGGACCAAGAGAAAGCCAGTTTTGTGACGGTCGACGACACGTATTGTTACAACGTCATGCCCTTCGGCTTGCGCAATGCGGGTGCCACGTACCAGCGGATGATGAATAAAGTCTTCAGGCACCAAATCGGGAGAAATATCGAGGTATACGTGGACGATATCCTAGTAAAGACTGACAAGGGAGGCGACATGATAGCCGACTTGGAAGAAACATTCTCCACCCTGAGGTCTAATAGGCTGAAGTTAAACCCCGCTATGTGTTTGTTCGGGATAAAGAGTGGTCAGTTCCTGGGTTACATGGTGACTGAGAGGGGGATCGAAGCTAATGCAGAAAAAGTAAAAGCTATTCTGGACATGCCACCTCCTCGTAACTTCAAGGAGGTACAATGACTGAATGGAAGAATCACAGCGTTGTCCAGATTTATCTCCAAATCCGCGGATAAGACCCTGTCATTCTTCAAGATTTTAAGGAAAGTAGCCAAGTTCGAGTGGGACGACCAGTGCGGGAAGACTTTTGCAGATTTAAAGACTTATCTCGCCACCCTCCCAATTCTCTACAAACCGATGGAAGGGGAGATCCTGTTTGTCTACCGGTCGCAGAGCAAGCGGTAGGCTCGGCGCTCGTTCGAGAACAAGACTGGGTGCAATATCCCATATATTTCTTTGGGCATCATCTAAAAGATGCCGAAACGCGATGCACCATGATGGAGGAACTGACCTATGCCCTGGTTTTAATGGCCCGGAGGTTAAGGCCGTATTTCTTAGCTCATTCCATTGTGGTCCTCACCAACAACCCGCTCGCACGAGTCCTCATTAATCCTGAGGCTTCGGGCAGGTTAATCAAATGGACGACGGAGTTAAGCGAATACACATCGAGTATCAGTCTCGCGCCGCTATTAAGGCACAAGCCCTCTTCGACTTCATGCTGGAAATCGTCGCTGAGGCTTAGATCGAGGGGATGTGGAAGATCTATGTGGATGAGTCCTCCAATAGTCAATATAGCGGGGTTGGAGTGTTAATGGTTTCCCCTCGGGGGACACATTACATTTGTCCATCCGACTTCACTTTAAAGCTACGAACAATGAAGCCGAGTACGAGGCGATCCTAGCAGGCCTGCAAGCAGCTAAGCACATGGGGGTCAGTCGGGTCACTGTATATTCGGACTCCCAGCTGGTGGCTCAATAGGTAAAGGGCGATTTTGAAGTCAGGTGTGAGCGCCTACAGAAATATGTAACCCTTTACGAACAGCTGAAGGTCTCATTCATGGAGGTTATCCTGCAGAAGATCTTCAGGAATGACAATGTTCGAGTAGATGAGCTAGCCAAACTGGCTAGCTCCATATCCACCTGGTAGCTAAATGAACCTAGTGCTGCGGAGGGGACGGTAGCGCAAATCGGAGAAGAAGTCGGGGGCGACTCCCAGATCGATTGGAGAGATCCCTACGTGGCGTTCCTACGTAGGGATCACTCTAAGCAGAGACCAAGAAAGTCGGCTATTCCGCCGCCGGGCGGTTAGGTTCATGCTGGTCGGCGATCAACTGTACAGGAGGGCCTTTGCACGACCTCTCCTCAAGTGCGTCGGGCCAGAGGAGGCCGACTACGTGATGAGAGAAGTACACGAAGGCATTTGTGGAAGTCACATTGGGGGAAAATCCCTGTCCAGGAAGATCATTTTGGCAGGGTACTTTTGGCTTACACTGCAGGCCGATGCTCTGAAGTTCATAGCCGGGTGTGAAGCCTGTCAAAGACATCAGCACGTGACTCACCGCCCGAACGAGCCCTTGCGAGTCTCCACAGTGTCCTGCCCTTTTGATCAATGGGGTATTGACATTGTAGGCCCCTTCTCTATTGGGCTACAGCAGAAGAAGTTCTTGTTAGTTCTCATGGACTACTTCTCCAAATGGGTTGAAGCAGAACCCCTGGCGAAATCACGGAGGGGGCAGTGATGAGAGTCCTATGGAGGGACATTGTTTGCAGGTACGACATCCCCCACAAGCTGATATCGGACAACGGAAGACAATTTTTGGGACGAACGCTGAAAGAATGGTGTAAGGGTTTGGGCATTCGACAGGCCTTCGCCTCAGTAGCCTACCCACAGGGTAATGGACAAGTCGAGGTCGTCAATCGAGAAATCCTGCGGGGGCTCAAGATAAAGCCAGACCACATCGGAGGTAGTTGGGTCGAGGAACTCCCCAGCATCTTGCGGTCCTACCGTACTACCCCATAAGAAGGAACAAGCGAAAGCCCTTTCCAACTGGTATATGGGGTTGAGGCTGTCATCCCAGTGGATGTAGGTGAGGAGTCTGTCCAACGACAATACTATAGCAAGGAAGCCAACGATCAAGAATGACTGATTGACCTAGACATCATCTCGGAGGTGCAGGACAAAGTTGCGGCTCGGTTGGAAGCATACCGATGAAGGATGCAGCAAGCCTATAATCGCCGGGTGATCGCTCACAGCTTTAAGGTTGGTGATAAAGTCTGGAAAAGGATCAAACCGATTGGCGACCCTGGGAAGCTAGAGCCATAGTGGGACGGACCATACGTTATCGTCAAAAAGCTCGCCGGAGGTAGCTATTATCTAGAAGACAATAAAGGCAAGAGACTGGAAAGACCCTGGCACGCCAATCATCTTCGCCCTTATCATACCCGGTGAGGCATTGCATTATTTGTTTGCTTGTTGTATTCTTTATTTCCACTGCCTTGCAGTTTAATAAATCAAAAGTGTAAACGGAATACTATGCGGAAAGCATTGTATCTTTATCTGTGTCAAACCCTACTGCCTCTCGGCGAGTAGGCTTGGCCTCGGTGTTTCACATGTCAGGCCAAAAGCTGCAAAACCCTACTGCCTCTTGGTGAGTAGACTTGGCCCCGGTGCTGCACATGCCCGGCCAAGAGCTACAAAACCCTACTACCTCCGCGGTGAGTAGGCTTGGCCTCGGAGCTTCACATGCCCGACCAAGAGCTGCAAAACCCTACTGCCTCTCGGTGAGTAGGCTTGACCTCGGTGTTGTACATGCCCGACCAAGAGCTGCAAAACCCTACTACCTCGGCGGTGAGTAGGATTGGCCTCGGAGCTTCACATGCCCGCCCAAGAGCTGCAAAACCCTACTGCCTCTCGGTGAGTAGGCTTGGCCTCGATGCTGTACGTGCCTGGCTAAGAGCTGCAAAACCTTACTGCCTCTCGGTGAGTAGGCTTGATCTCGGTGTTGTACACGCCCGGCCAAGAGCTGTAAAACTCTACAGCCTCTCGGTGAGTAGGCTTGGTCTCGGTGCTGTACATGCTCGGCCAAGAGCTGCAAAACCCTACTGCCTCTCGGTGTGTAGGCTTGGCCTCGGTGCTATACATGCCCGGCCAAGAGCTGCAAAACCCTACTGTCTCTCGGGGAGTAGGCTTGGCTTAAGTGCTTCACATGCCGGCCAGGAGCCGAACATTTTAGAGGAAGCAAGAAATTACTCAAAGCATAAGAAGTCCAGAGATGTTGGCATTCAAAGCTGAAACGATCACATACTTATCCCACAAGAGAGAACTTCAAAAGAGGAAGAAAATGCAGAGGCCAAGGAATGGCCGTGGAGCCCGGGCCCAAGTCAGAAAAATTCTATAGATCTTGCTTCTCGGGAGCAAGCTCATCCCAGACCCGCTGGACATTTATAGCGCTCAAGTCTGAGCCTGATTTCAGCAATTGATCCTTCTCCAATTGGCTGATAGCACCATGGAAGCCCTGCTTGAGGCGCTTCAAGGCCTGCACGGCTACAATCTCGACATACTCCTCCGATTGCAGAAACCGAACTTTGGACTCCGCCTAAGCTTTGGATAATTGGGATGCGTGATCACTCAGCTGCTGCTGAAGCTTGGCCTCAACCTCCTCCTTAGCAGTCTTCAGCGCCGCCACCTCTTGGAGTAAACCATCCTGAGCCCCCAGCACCTCTTGGAGCTTTGGGTAGCGGCGAAAGCTTGGGCCTGGGCCTGGGTAACCTGCTCCTGGAGGTCGGTGGCATAAGAGGATGATAGCTCTAGGTCGTATTCTTTCAGAGTCATTAGGTACTCCCGTTCCTCATACCGATCCTCCAGGGCTTTCTTCGCAGACTCCAGGAGTTTGACCTGATCAGACAACTCCTTCGTCTGTGTTTGGAGTTGCTTCCGCTCCTGAGACAGTTTCTGCAAGTCCTTAGTGAGGGCTTGGTTCTTCTCGGACCCGAGGCATTCCCAGAGTTTGTTCCTGTGCAAAGTCTCCTCAAAAGCTATTAAGGTGCTGAGGTAGTGCTCGATCTTCACCCGGAGCGCTTTACTGACCTCTAACTGCAAGAGGCCAGCCTCGCGAGCCCGGTCGGCTTCTGCTTCCGCGTCCGCCACTTGCTGGAGAAGGTCTTCAGCGACTCCCCTGTGTTGGAATCTGGATGGTTAGAGAGGGGGGGGGTGAATATAGTCAAACACTTGGACTTTGAGCTTATCAAAGATTCTGCACTTCGATTTGTTAGTAGCACAGCGGAAGTAGCAAACACAGAGTATGCAGAAAAACAGAAAACAAAAGCAAACTAACACAACTAACAAGATCGCTAATAAGGAGGGTTTACAAGGTTCGGGGATAACTTGCCCCTACTCCTTGGCGTGCCTGTAAGGTGGGCGATCCCTTGATCGTCGGCAGATCAAGCCCCGGTGAACACCCGATAGAAAGCAATCTCCTTCTCGGTGGAGTAACCTCTCCACAGCGTTTCAATCAAGGATATAGTTTTAAGCACAATGAAACACAAGAAAGCTCTTACTTAGCACTTAGCAAAGACAAGAACACAGCAAGCTTCTCCCGAGCTCCACCCAGCGACGATCTCACGCAAGAACCCTTTCCCCGTGTCTTCTCGCTGTCGGACTCAAAGCCTCTTGTTCCTTCCTCCAAGTGCTCAAGCAAGGAATGGTTGCTTCACTGATTGCAGATGCTTGCTCAAGATGATAGAATCACAGCACACAAGCAAGGATGTGGAGAACACAAATCGCGCAGCAAGAACAAGCCAGAAGTTGATTCAGCGAACTCTCCTCTGCTCTTCTCTTCTACGCCCTTTTGTTTCTCCACTGAGCACAGGTGACACCATCTCACAGCAGCCTCCAGCTGCTTACCTGCCAACGCCAGCTACCACTGAGCTCTCCCTGGACTCCCTGAGCTTCCCTCAGCCAAGCTCCAGTCAGCAGCTCCAGCCTGCAGCTCCAGCCGTTGCAACCTGAGATGGAAAACGGACAAACCTGCTGCAAGGAAAGGCCACCTTTGACTGTCCATGAGTGTTTGAATCCTCCCCTGTCACCTGCAGTTTAATCAGATCATTAGAGCAGTATATCAAACAGAAAATCAAGCATCAGAGATGAAGCGCAGAGAATCAGATACGTTCAGACGCGATCAGAGTGCCTGACAGTGCATTTTGAATTAAAGTGATCGGTCATCGGACCGATCAGAGAGCCTCCTAATCGGTCACCAGACCGATCAGGATGGGTTCAGACCGATCAGGCTCTGTCCTGATCGGTCCCCAACGCTCAATCAGAAATCGCGATTTCTCTGGGACTCTCCTGGACCGATCACCAGACCGATCCCCTCTCCTGGACCGATCACCAGATCGATCCCAGGTTGTGGATCGATCACCAGACCGATCCACCCCTTTGCTGGGCGATTTCTGAGGTTCGCAGTCCAAACCTCCTGATCGGTCACCGGACCGATCAGGGAGCCTCCTGATCGATCACCAGACCGATCAGGTCATGACCAGACCGATCAGGCTCCATCCTGATCGATCATAGTGAGGAACTCGCGACGCTGGATCGTTCTCCAGAACGATCTGCACAGTGATCCAGATCGGTCACCAGACCGATTAGGAGCAGATCAGCAGGGGAACTCAACCTCACTGTGTGCTCCCTGATCGGTCACCAGACCGATCAGAAGCTAAGCAGTGGGTGAAACGCATACTCCCTGATTGGTCACCAGACCGATCAGTCATCGCTGGATCGGTCACCAGACCGATCCACGAAGGAGCACCGTGCCAACTCCCTGATCGGTCACCAGACCGATCCAGGGGCTCCAACCTAGCCCTTCAAGCTAGGGTTTCATTCAACCTAGCCCTCCAAGCTAGGACCTGACCCTCCAAGCAAGGATTTTTCACCTAACCCTCTAGTTGGGATTTTTCACCTAACCCTCCAAGTTAGGACTTTTCACCTAGCCCTCCAAGCTAGGATTTTTCACCCAACCTTCTGAGTTAGAACTTTTCCACACCTAGCCCTTCCAAGCTAGGACCTGACCTTCCAAGCTAGGATTTTTCACCTAACCCTCCAAGTTGGGACTTTTCACCTAACCCTCTAAGTTAGGACTTTTCACCTAACTCTCCAAGATAGGAATTTTCACCCAACCCTTCCGAATTAGGACTTTTCAACACCTAGCCCTCCAAGCTAGGATTTTCCATACCTAACACTCCAGGTTAGGATTTTCCAACACCTAGCCCTCCAAGCTAGGATTTTCCATAACATGCCTAATCCCCGATCAGGACTTAACCATAATCATAATCATCAACCTAAACTAAAATCGATGTCAACACCAAAACAACAATCAGGGTTAGACTGCATCAACAATCTCCCCCTTTTTGTTGTTTGACAATTCGATTTTATGTTTAGGGATTCTCAATCAATTTCTCAACTTTCAGAATCATAGGGGAATCAAGATCCTCCCCCTACAACATAATCATCTTAAACTTAACCAACCACACTCTCCCCCTTTGTCGAACACCGAAAAGGGTCTAGAGGGGCTGTTAAGTGTAACCATACTCTCCCTCAACCCAAGGGGTTTCCCAAAACAACAAAGGTATGATTTAATTTTTGAGAAACATATGAATACATATGACAAGAGTAGGGCATGGTAACACAAACATATGTATCATATGGGCAAGACATCATAAACAAAATCATAAGCATGCATAATAATATAGAATGAGGCATACAGGCAGATAGTAATCATGTGAGCACATATAAGCCAACATCCTAAACATGATAGGGCAAATATAAAATACATGCAAAATGTCAGATGCATCATAATGCAAAATCTAGTCATAGTCAAGCGCAAACAAGTAGATGCATATTCACACATCAAAGTCAACATCACGCCATAACAGGCAAGAGTCAGGACGGACAGAACCGTCAGATAGTCTGAAATCACCAAACAAGCAGAGAGCACAATCAATCGTCAGTTGGGGGGTCAGCCTGCATGGGGTCGTCCATCGTGTCATCATCAATAGCAAAGGACCCAGGTGCAACACTACCTGAGGGCGCATCTCCCGGAAATGTGTGACGATGCCACTCATCGTATCACGTCTGCTGCAGTGTACGGATCCCGGAGACATCAGACTCCACCGTGGTCAGTCTGCGGTCAAAAGATCGGAAACCCGAACGGATCTCCTCCCGATGAAGCTCTCGCAGATGAAGATCATACTGGATCGTCTGATCCAGCTCGGAAATCTGCCATCATAGATCCGGGTCCAGCTCATAGTCGTAATCATCAGCAGCAGCGGGAGTGGGAGCCTCCTGAGGTGCAGCAGCATCGGCTGGTGCCTGAAAATGTGGTCCTCCCCCAGGTAGCTCACCGAGACCCCTCCAATCTTTCCAAACCAAAACCCCATCGCGATCCCGTATGATGATGCCGGACTTGGCAAATGCCCGCCGACCAAGTCTGCAATCCTGTCGGACCATGGGCACTGTCCTGCCCTTGGTGACATCAACACCTACTGATATAAGCCAATCGGTGATGAGATGACCAAATGACATATAGACTGTGCGGCGACTCGGCTCTCGATAGGATAAAATGGACTGAAAGATGCTCTCCATGATATCGAAGTCCATGCGGCGGTGCATGCCGTAGAGCATCAGGCAATGATAGGGACGGATCTCGGTCAAAGGCTTGGAAGTGATTGGAAGGATACAATTTGTGATAATCTTGAACAAGATGTAATCAGTAGGAGAGAGACGAAGTGCAACAAAGGTAGGAAAATTAGGACCCAACTCATCGAGACCGGCTGGGCGGGGATGACCGAAGAAATACTGATAGATGCCATCAGGAGTAACATCCGCAAAAGGGGCCAATAGAGGGTCAGGAAGCTCGGGATAGATCGAATACAGGTTGGGTGAACGTCGACCACCCAGATACTCTGCTAGAATTTTGTAAGAGAAATCAAGGTTCCTCTTGGCGACTCGAGTAGTGAACTCGAAGCCCCCCTGAGGTCCCTGCTAAAGATTATTGTAAAATTCGGAGACAAGGTCATAATTGATAGTTCTCTCCAAAGAGAGGAGAAAGCCAAGGTTGTAAAAAGTGACTATCTCCATACCGACGGACAGTGCTCAGTCAGAAAAGGAACGACAATGGATCGGCAGGGAAGTAACTTGAAGGTGCGGGATTGAAATGCCTGTTCACAGGCAGCATTAGGAAATCGAGAACTGGAGGAAGGCTGTGGCCTTCGAGTGGGTGCTGATGAGGAAGGGGTTTTGCCCCTCGAGCTACCCTCTAGTGGTTCCTTTCCCTTGGATGATTTTCTAAAGAATGGAATAGATCATGCACATAGGTTAAGTCAATTGAGCAAGAGTGATTTGATTATAAGAACACAGGTTGAATCATAGACTCAAGATTTAATCACAACAAAATAATGAAAAGAACACAAGGCAAGACATGATCATATGAAGATAGAGTCAATCAAAGACACCAGATTCAATCATAGGAGAAATAATCAAGTAAGCATAAGGTAGAATTGATCAAAGATGGGACATGGCAACGATGGGTCACGGCCAAAACAGGAGGTCATGGCACAATACCAAAACATGGTTAGCCCCAAATACACAATCTATGAACATATCCATAAAGAAGTTAACCACAAATGCTTACTTAGGTGCCATTGAAGAAGTTCTTGAAGGTTGGAAGAAAGGCCCGCGTAGAAGAAGCTCTCAGAGCAAAAGATGAACGTAAAACCCTTCAGCGAGAGAGAAACTCGCAGGAAGAAGAAAGAGCTCATAGAAACCCTTCTTAGAGCCGCACGCGTGCACACACCCGCTCACTCGCAGGAGGAAGAAGGAGATGAGGAAGACTTTCGCACGGGATGAAGAGACGCAAAGGGGAGTTTTCGGCGCTAGGGTTCGGCAACGAGAGGTTTTTCGCGAAGTTATTAGGTTGGTGGATCGGTTCACCAACTAGACTTTAATGCGATTGAACGGATCACCGTTCGATCTGAGAACGTCCAGACCGATCAGGCTCTGGCCTGATCGGACTGGCCTGGTCCTGATCGGTCGGGTGACCAATCAGGCAGGCTCCTGATCGATCGGCTGATCGATCAGGAAGCGAACAGTAGGGTTGGATGATATTCGAGAAGCCCTCCTGATCGGTCTGTGGACCGATCACTACAGGGTGCCAGATCGGTCCTGGGACCGATCCAGGCAAGCACAGAGTGTTTGATCAGGATTTCGTTAAGTCTCTGTGACCTCTCTGATCAGTCTGTGGACCGATCCCAATAGGAGGGAGCCAGATCGGTCCGGGGACCGATCAGCCCTACGCCTGATCGGTCCAGTGACCGATCAGGGTTCCTAATATTGCCTGATACGATCTGAAACTTTCAGTTTTAGACTTCCAAGTGATTTTTGACAAGATCTGATGAAAGATATCGATCTTGGAAGTGATCCCTTGACTAAGATTGATCCCTGAACAAGGATCAAAGGTCCTTATAGGTTCAACAATCACTTTGCTCCACCAAAGTGGAGTCAAACTCAATCAACAATCATTCAAACAAATTCAACCAAGATTGTGCCAAACTCAAGTTTCTAATCAAGTTTCCTTGATTGGAATGTCCAAGTATGATCATGGAGCCAAATACACATATGTTATGCATTGGTTTTCCCCATATTTGGTCACCGAAGTGATTTTTATCTCGTCAACTTAATTTCTCAAGGGATGCATTGACATTTTGAGAAATTGAGTTGATCCTAGCATCTCACCCCATATCTAGCAAACAAAAACGTTTTGGTAGACCTTATAGTTTGTGTGAGATGTCTCCAAAGTTACCCAATTGTTTCCCAACAATTAGAACTTATCATGAAGGGGTTTGAATGCATTTTGAAAACTATGAAGCGCGACACATTCCCAACTCCCTTCTTAAGAAGCTAAACTCATTTTCGGGGAGTGGTTTAGTGAAAATGTCAGCGAGGTTTGACTTGGACTCTACATGTGAGAGTACAATATCTCCCCTAGCAACATGATCCCTAATGAAGTGGTGACGCACTTCAATATGTTTGGTCCTAGAATGATGGACTGAATTCTTGGTTAGATTAATTGTGCTAATGTTGTCACACAACACTTGCACACTTTTGTAACTCAATCCATAGTCCTCTAGAGTGTGGATCATCCACAACAATTGTGATACGCTCTCTCCCATGGCGATATATTCTGCCTCGGTCGTGGAGAGAGCAACACAATGTTGCTTCCGACTTGACCAACTAACTAAAGATGATCCTAGAAATTGACAACCCCCACTTGTGCTTTTCCGATCCAACTTACATCCAGCGTAGTCGGAATCGGTATAACCAATTAAATCAAAAGATTCGGTACGGGTACCAAAGACCGACTCCAATTGTGCCTTTAAGATATCTCAAAATCCTCTTGACAGCGATTAAGTGAGATTCCTTGGCACAAACTTGATACCTAGCGCACATACCCACAGCGAAAAGAATATCAGGTCGACTAGCTGTGAGGTATAGCAAACTACCTATCATGCTCCGATATTGAGTCACATCAACAGGTTTACCACTCTCATTATTGTCTAATCTTGTGTTTGTAGCCATGGGAGTGGTTACCTCTTTTGAATCACTCATATTGAATTTACGGAGCATTTCTTGTGTGTATTTCGATTGGTGCACATGGATCTCATCTCGGGTTTGTTTAATTTCAAGTCCAAGGAAGAAAGTCAACTCTCCCACTAGACTCATTTCAAATTCACTTTCCATGTGTCAAATGAATTCATTTAAATAACCCTTGTTGTTTGAGCCACAAATTATGTCATCGACATATACTTGGGCTACAAAAATATTGTCACCATCTCTCCGTAGAAATAGTGTAGGGTCTATTTGACCTCTAACGAAGCCCTTTTCAATTAAAAATGTTGACAACCGCTCGTACCAAGCTCGGGGTGCTTGTTTAAGGCCATAGAGTGCCCTTTTTGAGCTTAAATACGTGGTTTGGAAATTCGGTACTCTCAAACCCCGGAGGTTGTTCGACATATACCTCTTCTCTAATTAGACCATTTAGAAAGGCTGATTTGACATCCATTTGGTATAACTTAAAACCTCGATGTGCTGCAAATGCAAGCATCAATCGGATGGACTCTAATCGTGCCACGGGAGTATAAGTCTCATCATAATCAAGGCCTTCAACTTGACTGTAGCCCTTGGCTACTAAGCGTGCCTTGTTTCTAATGATTTCTCCCTTATGGTTCAATTTATTCTTGAAGACCCATTTGGTTCCAATGATGGTGGTCTTCTTAGGTCTAGGGACTAAGTCCCAAACTTGACTTCTTTCGAATTGACCTAGTTCATCTTGTATTGCAATGATCCAATCGGGATCATTTAATGCTTCATCAATTTTTCTAGGTTCAATTTCGGAAATTAGGGCAACTTCATTAGACTCATTCCGGAAGAATGATCTAGTCCTAACCCCATGGTGGATGTCTCCAACAATATGGTCTTGGGGATGACTAGAGGCTAATCTAGTTTGCCTAGGTGTTGGTGGTGCTTCTTGAATGGGTTCACTAGACACAGGCTCAGCCTCAGGATCCGGCTGATCTATGGGTTGTCTAGGCTCACCATCATCAGACTCATCTCCATCAACAACATTTGGAGTTTCATTCAAACTTAGTCTCCTAAGTTCGAGTTGAACCTCATCTTTTGATTGACCATTGACTTTTGGAATTTCTTCAAATACAACATCAGAAGATTCTTCAACTAATCTAGACTTCTTATTGTAGACTCGATAGGCTTTGCTAACTAGGGAATACCTGACTAGTATCCCTTCATCAGCCTTTGCCATGAACTTTCCAAGGTGATCCTTGGTGTTTAGGATGAACACCTTACAACCAAACACCCTAAGGTGTTTAACCGTAGGTGGTTTCCCAAACCAAAGTTCATGGGGAGTCTTTCCTAAGAACCTATGGATGAGGACTCGATTTTGCACATAGCAAGCTGTATTTACAGCTTCGGCCCATAAGTAACTCGGTAGTGAGTACTCATTAAGCATGCTTCGTGCAGCCTCTTGTAAAACACGGTTCTTCCTCTCTACAACACCATTTTGTTGTGGTGTTCTAGGAGTGGAGAACTCATGTCTATAACCTCTATCTTGACAAAATTCTAAAAACCGTTGATTTTGAAATTCACCTCCATGATCATTTCCAATTGTCTTAATAGTTGATGATTTTTCGTTTTCAACTCTTCTACAAAAAGAAATGAAAACATCTAAGGTTTGGTCCTTATATTTTAGAAAATAAGTCCATGTATATCTAGTAAAGTCATCAATGATAACAAAGTAATATCTACTTCCATTCAATGATATGATAGTACTACAATCAAATAGATCCATGTGAAGTAAATCTAAAGCGGTAGATGTACTTACAACGCTTTTACCTTTATGTGCAGATTTTGTCTGCTTACCCA
Source organism: Boesenbergia rotunda (assembly GCA_024364735.1). Taxonomy (NCBI): domain Eukaryota; kingdom Viridiplantae; phylum Streptophyta; class Magnoliopsida; order Zingiberales; family Zingiberaceae; genus Boesenbergia; species Boesenbergia rotunda. Next base: position 30,122 of record JAGFNQ010007493.1, read on the forward strand.
TTTGACATGCATCACAAAGTTTATCCTTTTCATACTTGATGCTTGGTAAGCCACGAACTAATCCCTTGTTGGCCAACCTCCGGATGTTCTTCATGTTAACATGTGTTAGCCTCCGGTGCCAAAGGGTGGACTCTTCTTCTTTCGACATGAAACACTTAGCAGAAACATTAGTAGCACTTTTAAATGAAACTTGATAAATATTGTCCACTCTTGTTCCTACTAGTACCGTGTCCAAGGTGTCATGTTGTCTAACTAGACGTTGACTTGGTTGAAAATCAACTGTGTAACCCGTGTCACACAATTGACTGACACTTAGGAGATTAAATGTCATCCCCTTGACTAGAAGGACATTTGAGATTCTAAGACATTCGGATATTTGAATGTCTCCTATTCCTATGACCTTAAGGCTACCATTGTTACCAAATGAAATATTACCTCTACTTTTCTTGTGAAGTGTGGTAAACAATGACCTATCCCCGGTCATGTGTTTGGAGCACCCATTATCAATGAACCAAGTTGATAGATGCTCCCCCTCAATCATAACCTACACAATTAGAAAAATAAAAGTTTTAGGTACCCAAACCTTGGGACTTAAAACACCTACTAAACAAGACTTAGACACTCATGCCTTGACAACTTTCTTTTGAACCTTGGGTGTCTTAGATTGTCTCATATCAGTCCTAGACATCAAGGACACAAATGAAGGTTCTTTGGGTCGGTAACCAATACCGGCCCTATTGTAGACTGCCCTTTGGGCATTCAAAATCATGTCTAGGGTTTTTGAGCTTGTAGAGAACTTCTCAAGAATATTCTTGAGTCTCTCAACTTCACTCTTCAATGATTTGTTTTCTTCCTCTAGCAATTCATCATGCAAATCATCTACATCCTCAACCCTAGAGGATTTCAAATGTTCAACCTCAAGTTTTAATGACTTAATCTCATCCTCTAACATTTCAACATGCAAATCATCAATATTATCATCCCTAGATAATTCCAATTGATCAATTTCTAATTGCAATGCTTTAACCTTATTTTTCGACTTCTTTAACATATTGGTTAAACATGCAATTGCTCTATAACACTTTTCAAGTTCGGGAGAAGTTACCTCTTCATCATCCGAAGATGATGAAGCCGCGTTTGAGGAGTTGGAAGATTCATCACTGCTCTCTTGATCTCCCAATGCCATGAGTGCCACATGCCTTGTGCTCTTCTCCTCCTCTTCATCGATGAGCTTGAGGAGGATTCATCCCAAGTGGCCTTCAAGGCCTTCTTCTTCTTGGATTTTTCTTCTTCTTTCTTTTGGATTTCTCCTCCTTTTTCTTTAGCTTTGGGCATTCACTCTTGAAGTGCCCTTTCCTACCACACTCAAAACAAGATACATTAGTCTTATCAACTTTAGCTTCACTAGGGTTACCTTTACCCTTGAAGCGTCGACCCCTTCTCATCATCTTCTCACAAAATTTGCCATCTCGGAGGAAGAAGACCCGCTGCCATCTTCCTCGGAATCGGACTCGGATTCGGAAGAGGATGAAGATGAAGAGACTTCCTTCTCCTTCTTCTTCTCCTTCTTCTTCTTGTTGGATCG